>LTAE01002362.1:15898-44629 GCA_001647135.1 Pontederia paniculata | reverse complement strand
GGTCGACCTCTTCATATCTTTGGTCGACCGTTCATCCTTCTGCTCTCCATTACATATATCCTCCCTCTTATGCTGGTCGACCGCTTCATATCTTAGGACGCCCACTGCACACATGTAGTTTTTCTGATATAATTACACGTGCATTGGTCGTCCATTCCTTCAGCTTAGGTCGACCGCTACTCTGAACTTGTATGTATCCTGTTACATAAATCAGCTCAACAAGTTCATCAGTATAGGCTGAGTTCACTTTACAAATTTATGATCATTCAAAATATTCTCGGGATCCTAGATTCAACACTCACAAGAGCCAAACAAATAAATAATAATAATATAATTTTGATCGTATCATTCATTTGTCGACACATGTTAGGGAGATTTAATAAAAAGGGGGGCAGTGTCTTTTCTTCCTCTTCTCCTTCGCTTGGCTTTTCTCCTCGCGTTCGACAACTCTGACACTGCCGCCGCTCACTAGGGCAACCGTGATGCTGTTGATTCCGGCCATGATCAGACCATCGAAAGGTACGATGACGAAGAGCGTGATGAGGCGAATTCATTGATATTAGTTGATGGGTGTGTCTCCACTTGTGTGCAGCTTGGAGATGCTGACGGTGACACACAAGGTGAAGAAATCCGATGATTGTGAACTTGAATCATCGCGATATTTTTCTCGAGTAAGCATATGCACCAGATTTATGAGTTCGTATTCGCTTTCTTGATGGAGTTTTGATTGAGATTTTAGAGATGTCGCGTGTTTGATTCCTCTTTGATTCACCGGATGCCGCACACCAATTCGCCGATGCGGCTGCGTGTTCTTGATCGATCAATGATGAGAAATTTGATTCCCCTTAGCCGCACCATCATCGGACGCCGCTACAGCCGCAAATGCGCCATTGCTGGACAGGCGCCTTCATCCTTAGGTGAGCTGCCAGCTGAATATTTCTCTCATCTTTAATGATGTGAATATAATCTTTCATGTGATTAGGTTAGATGATTATGATGAGAGGATTAGTACAATTGATTGGTTGATTATTGCTGATTTGCATGGTTGCTAAATCCAAAAGGGAGATTTAACTAGAGAAATCGATAATTATTCGCAGAAATTAATGTGAATTGTATTAATTAAATCGGATTTTGAAAGGGACAATTTGAGGTTGATGATTATTTTGACGCATGCTTAAAGTATATATGAAGAAACTTAATTTTTGTATATGTTCGCTATGTTTATATATATATATGATTATATGCAACTAATTATGTGGTTAGTGCTCAGGTTAACACCTTAGTGATTATATAATTAGTAATGAGAATGGATGCCTGAAATATATATGGATATATAAGCTGAAGTATGTGCTTATGTGAATGCAACATTAAGAAAGATTAATACCTACTTAATGTGGAAAATATGACCTTGGAGGTACCAATGTGAAATACGGATAATCATAATAAAATATGTTTACATACCGATTCATATATATATATATATATATTTATAAAATCTAAATTCAAATATGAGCAAATCGATTTCCTGTTGGAAAGTATTTAATATTTATGCTAAGGATATTGAATGTTTATGGATATATAAATGAATGCACATCTTCTGTTAGGTGCCGAATAGTTATAGATTTGTGTTATATCAATGATGAAATCTATGGAATAGAATTAGCATGGATTAAGGCTTGATTAACTATTAAATAGGAAATTCAAATTTTGGTGAATGATAATATGCATTGATCTAATTTAGAATTATTTATATAGAATATCAATGCTGATTTTTTTTGAATTACTATCAAATAAAGATAATATCGTCTACATATAGATAAGTGTGAACAAGTAATTGATTTAATATAACTATGGAGTTATATAGTTGTTGTTCGAAAGTTGGAAAGGATCCTACATGTATATATTATGAATTGAGTCATAAGTAATTTAAGAGAATGATTATTTTACTTGACCATAACTACAACCATGATGTATAAGTAGACTAATCAAATCTAGATGTATGAACTACTTGGATCGTTACTTGAAATATGAAATTTATAATTAATAAACCTACCATGACCAGTTTGATGTCGAGATCAAATTGGAAATGTACAAATTAAATGCATGATCATATACATAAGTGAACTAATAGAATCTAATCGGATAATGATGAGGTTCTCGATTGACTGATTTGCTTGAAAGTAGAGGATTCGGCAAGGACGGGTGTAACTGAGGTGAGTGGAACTTTCCATAAACCTAGAGCAATGTCACATCGTGGTGGTCCAGTATATTAATTTTTTTAGCTCACATGATTGATTATGTTAATGATGTGATGATCTTTTATGATATTTGAGTTTCGATTTTTCGATTGGATTTCGTATGGATTTTATGTATTTGGAGTTTTCGGATTTATTTATGATGTTTACTCGTATGTCAAGAGTTTAAAACTTCTATGCTTGTGTGTCATAAATCCTGAAATGTTGCTATAAGTACTAAGTTCAAGTATTATTTTCAAATACTATCACAATATATGTATATATCATGCATGTGCATTAGACATGCATGGTAGCTCACTTGGAGTGGGTTGTTTTGATGATGATGATGGTAGCTCTCCCTCGTGTGGGCGAGCGATAGCTCGCGTGGTCGAGGTGGTCTACTTGTGTGATGATGACGATGGTTCTTCCTCGGGGCGAGTGACGGCACGCGTGGTCGAGGGAACTATTCATGGTGACGGTGTGATGTCCTCGTGTGGGCGAGTGACGACTCGCGTGGTCGAGGTCAATATCAACCGTGGCTGATTGTAGATGTGATCGCGGTTAGCAAAATATCATGACACGTAGATCATGTCAGACATAGCATGTTTTAAATCCTACATTTGATTGCAAATATTTTTCATATATGAAGCTATGTATGATATAGATTTTGAATGTGATTTTTCATTAGTATTATGGATCCATTATTTTTCATTGACTGAGCCCTTTATGCACACTCCTCTTATTATTATTATTATTATTATTATTATTATTATTATTATTATTATTATTATTATTATTATTATTATTNCCATTATTTTTCATTGACTGAGCCCTTTATGCACACTCCTCTTATTATTATTATTATTATTATTATTATTATTATTATTATTATTATTATTATTATTATTATTATTATTATTATTATTTTATTATTATTATTATTATTATTATTATTATTATTATTATTATTATTATTATTATTATTATTATTATTTTGTAGGTGGAGAGGAGGAGATACTAATCGAGGATTGAGGCTATAGACCTCTTGCATGCTCATTGGGATATAAAAAGGGAAAATAATTAGGTTATGTGTGTATATGAGTTTGGAAAGGTTTAGACCTTATATTATTGTCCATTCTTGTCATATTCACATATTCTACCTATTTTTTGGACCCTTGTGCATGTTTATTTGTTATTATGTGTCGGGAATGTCATGAACTCCTTGTTGGGGCATTTGTCCTTTTATCTTTATCTTTTATTATCCTATTGAGTTTTTATGATCCGAGCTTGACCCATTATACATATTGTATATGTCACATGGACTCATTTTTAACAAAGATCATGCCAAAACTTTTGGCAAATTCTAGAGAGTTTTATTTTGGAGTAGTCAGAATTATTTCTAACTATTATCTCTTTTGAGTTTGAATTTGAATAAGTAGAATGTCAACAACAACCTTGTTGCATCTTGGGTGATGGATTTGAGGCATGACATGTAGAAATTAGAATATCAATAAATTTTATATTCCACTATCTTGAAGCTTGCTTAAGTCCATAGAATGATCTAACCAACTTCAACACTTTGCCTTTATACTCCCGTTGAAGTTTGTATTCATGAAGAACATCCTTGTAGACATCCTTGTAAAGACCACCATTTAAAAAAAATATTGTTAACATCCAAGTGATATAAAGGAAGAGAATGCTGATCTACAACAATAAAAAAAGGCTCGGATGGTGACTATTTATAAACTGGGGAGAAAGAGTCCTTATAATTCACTCCCTCCCTTTGTTTATAAACATTACCTACAAGTCTGGCCTTGTATCTTTCAACATCACCATTAGCTTTGAACTGACTTTGTAGACCCATTTACATCTAACTAGCTTGCAACTAGATGGTAGATCCACCACTTTCCATGTGTCATTATCTTCCAAAGTAGTTAATTCAGTTTCTATAACTTGCTGCCATAGAGGATCACTACAAGTTTGATAGAACTGAAAGGCAATGTAAAAAATCAAGGTAGTGTGGAGTAAATGCATGATAAGTCATAATTTTCAATAGGATGATGTGTGGTCTTAAAAAATAGTGGTTTATTTTTAGTCGAGTAACATAGTCTTGTTGTCAATTAGGAGGTTTAGCAACCCATTTAGGATGGATTTTTAGTACTATAATAGAAGGTGGAATGAATAAGTGAGTTAACAGGAGATGGTGATTGTGGAGTGTTAATGGGAGAAATAGCATTTTCATTGCCATCGGAAGTAATTCTAGCCTAAGTATTAGTACATGACTTTTAATGTGTCAAACTGTTAGGAATTTGTAACACATTTTGAGTATCAACAAAAAATAGTTTCACTGAACTGTTTTCGAAGAAGTCTTGATCAAATTTGATACAATTTGAAGATACTTTAGAGGAAAAAGGAAACTCATCTTCAAAGAATTTGACATCTCTACTAACAAAGAATATTTTTAAAGATAAGTTCATGACTTTATATCCCTTCCGAGTATTAAATAACCCAAAAAAACATAAGGTTGAGCTTTTGATGCAAACATATCTATTGTATGCAAATAAGTGACATAACAAAATACCTAAACACTTTCAAATGCTCCAAACTTGGTTTTTTTTCAAACATTTTTTCATAAGAAAACACATTGTTGAGCACACTTAAAAGGCGATCTGTTAATCAAATGTACTACTACCTTGATACTTTCTCCCCAAAACTTTATAGGTAAAGATCTTTGAAACATAAGAGCCATAGTTACTTCTAGCAAATGTTTGTATTCTATTGTCCCGTTCTGTTGAGGAGTAAAAGAACATGAGGTTTGATGTACTATTCCAGAGTTTTCAAAAAGTTTAGCACAAATTATACTCACATATTCTATCACATTATCTATTTTTATGACATGTCTTTTCATGTCAAACTGAGGACCAACAAGAGCAAGAAATTTTTGTATGCAATAAGCAACATCATATTTGAATCTTAAAAAATAAATCCAAGCCCTACATGAGAAATCATCGACTATGGTAAAAAAAATACTTGTAACCATCAATAGTGTCATGCCTATAAGGACTCCATGTGTCCATATGAACCAACTTAAAAGGTTTTTTGTTGTATTCTGAATTAGAAGTAGATAAAGTAAGTCTCACTTGTCTAGCAAGTGGACACACAGTGAAACGTTTCAAGGTTATTACATATTTCTCAATCAAAAACATATTGCAGTTTTGCAAAGGAATATTCCCCAACTTCTATGCTATAAGATTCTTGTTGAAGATATTACTGCTCCAACTAGTTGTGTGCTTCTTTCACCACTTGATCTTTCCAAATAGTAAAAACTTTATCTCTGCTCACCAATCAGATTGACCCTCCCATTATAGGATAAAAGGTAACCAAATAATTCAATTTTTTTGTTAATTGTGCCATTGAAAATAAGTGTATTTATTAATTGTGCTACTAAAACTAAGTTACACTTGAAATCTCGTATGCATAAAACATTAGAGAGTTTACTCTTTGTATTCAAATTCATATGAACCCATATGAGACACTTGAGAAACCATCCCATTAGACGAAGTCACAGGATTTGCTCTAGTCATTTTGATAATATCAGAAAGTAAATTTAACTAAGAGGTCATGTGATTTCTTGCTCCTGAATCAACAATCCAGCTAATATATTTTTAGAATCGAGAGCAAAAAATTTGCTTGTCATATTAACTGTGATTTCTAAATTTGTTCTTGCGCTCTCATTGCTTAACATTTTAATGATTTGCTAATATTGCTTATATTCATCTAAGAGTATTAGTGTGAGCATTAATAATTGTCTCTTTTCCTTGATTAGAATTCGAAAGTCATGTTCACTAAATTCTAAGACTTATTCTTGAACTTAAATTAGATGAAAATCCATTTAGTTTGTAGCATTGTACTTTCTTATTTTCTGGCTTATGATAGTACTTACAAAATACAAATGGATCTTTTTTTACCTTTGTTGTTCGGTTGTTTGGAAGTGAGAAAAGCAACTTGATCTCAATTCTTGTAGACTGAATTTCCATTTCGTTGCTCTTCTTTTATGATCATGGATTATGCTTGGTTAATAGAGGGTACTAGAGACATCGTCAAGATATGAGATCTGGGAAGATTAAATGGCTCATTGAGTCTCATTAAAAATTTATGCAATTTTTGTTAAACAATATATGCAAAATAATTTTTTAGAATGTCTAGATCTGGAAGAGGTGGACTAATCCCTTCAATTTCTTCCAATAAGAACTTCAAACGAGTATAATAATATTCTATTGACATTGATCTTTGCGAAATTGAATAAACTTGACTTTGTAAGGAATATATCATGATTTTATTAACTTTGTTAAATCTTTCTTTCAGTTCTTTCCATAGAGTAGATGCATCTATAGAATAAGTAGCATTACTTAATAAATCTTTTGCGACCATGGATGCAATCGAAGAAATTACAAATGCATTGCATCTTTTTCACTGAGGATGTAATGCTTGATAAAATGAACTCATCGGGCAACAACCACCGAGAACACCTTGCTTGTTTTTACCCAACATAGCATTTTAGAAAGAGCTTCAAACGAGTATAATAATCTCCTAACATTGGTACTTGCGAGATTGAATAAACTTGATTTTGTAAGGAATAGATCATGGCTTCATTAACTTTCTTAAATATTTCTTTCAATTCTTTCCATAAGAATGCATCTGTAGAATAAGTAGCATTACTTAATAATTCTTTTGCATCCATGGATGCAATCCAATAAATTACAAGTGCATTGCATCTTTTCCACTGAGGATATAATGCTTTAGCGAATGAACTCATAGGCAACTACCATCTAGGAAACCTTGCTTGTTTTTTATCCAACATAGCATTGTTGAAAGAACTACTCCAAGAAGCATAGTTGCTAGCATCAACTAGTTCATGTGGACTGAAAATTGCACCTGGACTAACCGATGCATTGAGAAAAAGAGGACTCATCAGATGGGTTGCGATCGAAGGATCACCAAAAGCAAAAGAATTTGATTCATAAGTCATCGCCTAAAAAATAGATCTAAACAATCAAGAAGAATCACCTGCAAAAAAAATAAAGTCCATAAAAATAAATAATCACAAACTATTGAAGGTGCGAGCGTGAGTATATCTAACCAACAATTCTGGCCTTGATACCATGATAAATGTATATCTACTCCTTGCAATGCCTTCAAATCTTGACTGTATCAACCAACCAAAGAACACATGACTAGTGAGGGGCACAGAGGGAAAAACCCTTTTATTACTTTTCTAATAGAATAGAATTTTTTTAATCTAAAAGTTTCAAATCACACAATTACAATTTGTTTGTTATCTATAGTTGTCGTGTTAGTTCACAACAACCATTGGATTCAATAAAACATTTCTTAAATAGTTATTGGTCGCTCTTATAAAGAGCAAATTAATGCATATTCAAAAATGAAATATTAGTGCAAATAATTTATTGTTCTTAATCTAATAATTTCTTTTAATTAATGATACCTTGCAAATAGAAGTCGGACACAAGAGGATGGACCCCCTAAAGGCGTGAGATGACAACATCTTTTTAATTAATCACGCAGTTCAATTCAATGATTCATTATATTTTTATCTGGGATATATATAAAAAATTTAAACAAATTATCTATATATTTTTTTGTTATATAAAAATTGTTAGGAGGCGTTTACTATATTACCTCTTAACATTACCTAGTAATATATATTACCTGATAGAAACATTACCACTTATTAAATTACCAGTAATGTACATTATCATGTTTACTATATAAGTAATCCAAGTGATAATCTAAATTATCATATTTACTTATATAAATTATTACTAAATACTTTACATTATTTTACCAAAGTATCCTTCATAAATATTATTAAGTTAAAATTTTTGTATTATTAAATTAAAATTTATCAACTTAAATTATAAACTCACAAATTAATGAATTTAAGTAATTAATACCCTTCAAATTAAAATAATAATAAAATAATTTGTATAATTAATAATAATAATTTATAAAAATATTAGTCTAATTAATAATACTTATAAATAATAATTAGTGCTATATTTTAATTCATAATATGATCATAATATATTATTATTATTATTAAATATTACTATTATTTGTATTGTTGTTATTGTTATATGATGATTTATTATTGTGTTATATTTTATTTATGAAAGATTTAAAAAGACGAATAGAAAAATTAATATAAATAAGATTACCACTTGGGTGATAATCTGAATAGACACTCTTTTCATAGATAATGTGGATTACCACTTCATAGACAATCTACATTGCTAAGCAATTCAGATTATTTATTAATTAAAATAAATACACAAGATAATTTGGTGGGCCAAAGTAATTTTAAGTTTAGATTATTAATAATCTACAAAGATTACCGGAAGGAAAACATCCTCTTAATTAGATTTGTTAAATATTTCTATAAGTTTCAATAATTAACTCGTTAATATTTAATTAAATTATTATATATTATTAAATTTTAAAATGTGTAACTGCTGATGTTTTATGAATAGCATCACGTGGCCGGTGGTAGTACTATTCAAGATTACGAGTGGCAGGCGGCGGTGACATCGAACCGAGACGACGGTGGGATGGATGACAATGACGTAAGACGCCGACGAAAACGGTCTGAGTGCCGACGGAAGCTGGAAAACTCGGTGACCACGTAGCCGAGGGGAGGTCCTTCTTCGTTGGCCTCGTCGGTGTCCCAGTCCCATGCTGATGACGACGTTCCGGCGGGGCACAAAGCGGAACTGGCCGTATTTTGGCGCGCACGCGCAGCTGCAGTTCCTTAACGGTGGCGGTAAAGGAGAAGAACAGCTCCGCCATATGGATACGAGACTGCATCGATTACTTCATTTTAAATATTCCAGCAACTTAAACGCAAACGTTGAGATGGCCGAGTTGGTCTAAGGCGCCAGATTAAGGTTCTGGTCCGAAAGGGCGTGGGTTCAAATCCCACTCTCAACATTTTTATTTATTTTTATTATTATTGCTCTTAAAACATTTTATTTTTTTAAATTAAATACACGAAGCACTCACATTTTATTTTTATAACTTTTTGTTATTGCTCTCAAAACACTATATCTTTTTTTAACTAAATACGCGAAGACGTATACTTAACTTTTGGTTTTATAACTTTTTGTTATCGCTCTCAAAACACTTTAAATATTTTTTTAACTAAATACAACTTCATTTTTTTAACATAAAGTAGCAATCATCACGCTTGTGAGTTCTCATATCAAGAAAATATGTACGATTTGTTATTTTTCATAAAGATAAAATATATTTTTAAAAGGGACAAAAAGAATATAAAATAAAAAATAGAAAATTAAATATCTAAAAAAATTAATCAACTAAATAAATTATTACATACATTAATATTTAGTTTAACACCTTTTAGCTAATTACAATAGTACACAATCTAGTCGAGGGTGTCAGATAAATAGTAAAAGTGAAGAAATATTATTTAAAATCAAGTAACATTTTATTATTTAAGGGGCACAAGCCTTTAATTAATGTTAAAAATGCATACTTAAAATGTGATAGGAGCTAAACACAATGGAGCATAAGGCCCGCATTTGTGCATCTCTAAATATTAGGTGCAAAGCCATTTCAGATGATATTTTATGTCTATAAAAAATAACCTATAGATTTAAGGTGACTTTTTTAAGCATAAAAGATCATTTTAAAATTATTCTAACAGTAAAAGAACCACCAAACCATTGTGATTTTTTGGATCCTTAGAACTAATTTATAATAATAGTATTAAAAATTAAGAATAATAAATACATCATATAATGTCATAACACTAACTTATCATCACATCATACTTCAATATATTAGCTAATTTCCAGTTATACCAAAAAAAAGTTTAACGCAATGACATTGATCAATCCTACTACATTAAAATACTAAAATCAACCTTTCAATGTCTTTCACATTCAACTACACAACAATATTTTCGCCAACAATTGTACACAATCTTATCTAGGGTGTGAGATAAATAACAAAGGTCAAGAAATATCATCCAAAAATAAATAACATTTTATTGTGATAAATAATTTTAAAAAATAATTAGGGTCAGGTCCGGCCCCATAGATTCTTTTATTAGGGCTCTAATGTAATCAAAATTTTAGTTGTTCTAAGAACCATATTAATTTTTAATCAGGATCAAAAACATCATTTTTTAATAAAATTTTCTAGGCTAGATAGGTTTCAATTTTTTTTGTTTTTATTACACCTCTACTAAATGCTAATTTTATACATCAATAACTCTAAATTAGGAGTGAAAATGGCCGAGTCGGATGGTATTTTTTTTCAAATTAAAATCATCAGTTTTTAGTGATTTTTATTATCCTTTATTTTTATTATTTGTGATAACATCATTTAGAGTTTGCGTAACGTGCAACCACCTTACATCCACACTCATTACATGTATATAATAAGTATTATAAAAAATATTAATATTAATATTATTTTAGATATACAGCTTCAAGTTTGGTTGAAATAAAGTGTAAGTTGTATAAAACGAAATAATAAAATATTAATAATTCAAATATTTTAAAATTTATGATACGGCTTCTCACTGTTGTTAGGACCTGATTGAACCGGGGGAGGGGGTGGTTTTCCACTAAAACGAATTATGGTTCAGACCTAAATCGGTTATGAGTTTAAATCGTATTAGACTAATAAAAATCGATAAAAAATGATAAAAATCAGTTAATTTTTATTAAATGTATTTTATCTCATGAACCTCCTACCTATTTAATATCCACTCCTTTATACTCATCTCTTAATTACGTACATACATTTATCTAATGTAATTCATGGATTGATTATATTAAAAACTAAAATAAAATATCATGACAATATCAAATTCTAGAATAATCTTGTTTCTCACAATAAAATTTTTAAAATGAATCCGACTTACAAAATCACTCAAAAATTATGTCTAAACTTTTTTCAGTTGAACAATTAGATTCAAACGGTTGGTTTTTTTATTTTTTTTATTTATCAAATTATCATTTTGCCCTTTTCATTATGAAAATTTAGATGGCCCCGCAACATCATGCTCGCCACAACGACCTCACATTTGCCAACATCGTATGAGCTCGCGTAGCGATGGCTAGCCACGATGAGCTCGCCATCGTGCTTGTTGTGTCATTTCACGAGCAACGTCACAAGCTCGTCGTGAGAGCTCATGTAACAGGTAGGCCATCACTGTTGAGCTCGTCTTCACCCTCGTCGTGCCGCCACATGAGCAGCGACACAAGAAGTCATGCAAGCTCTTGTAGTGGCAAGCTAGCGCTTGTCGTCACCCAAGGTGAGCTTACCGCTGCGCTAGCTCTTGCGACAACGAGCACGAGAGCAGTGTATCTTTTAATTCAAAGGGCAAAATTGCCATTTAAGAAATAAGAAATATGTAAAAAAAATGGAAAATTAGGTGGTTGGATCTAATTATTCCACAGAAAAAAAAGTTAGATCTAATTGATATTGTAGTTGAGTGTTAGATATGGAATTCATACTAGATAGAAAGAGATTTAAGGAAATAATTTAAATATTTATTATCATTATTAAGTTTATTGTTAATGTCCTTAAAGTTTTATTTTATATAAAAATTTTATTAAAAGAGTAAGAGTGTTGATTAAAATTTGACCCATATAGAGCAGTAAAAAAATAAGGCATAATTATGTTTTTCCTTATTTTCTATTAAATATTTCATAACTTTATCTTTTATTATTAAAAAAAATATTCGTTCAAATTGGTTCAAGATTCAAAGAGCCCTAGGCACTTGCTCGAATAAAAATTGTCAAAAGTTAAGTATTTTATTATGAGGGCATTTAATTTATATATGAGTATTTACTTTATCTTTGTATTTATTTTTGAATAAATATAAATTATTGATGTAACATATTAAATATCATTTTATTTTTAATTTAATAACTAATTCTTTGATTTATACTTTAGTTTTATTTTAGTTATGATTTTTGCGCACTCACATAGTTAAAAATAATAATATTATAAGAATTAGATATCCTTTTGGCATAATTTTGAACTTTGTTGGCTTAGAAATCCTTTATTATGATTTTTACCTTTTCTAAAGATTCTTAATTCTTATATAATGTGTGTATATATATATATATATATATTATTATATTATATTATATTATATTATATATTTATATATTTATATATTTGTGTGTGTCTTAATTCTTATAGTATATTTGTCTAATAATAAATATTTTATTATACAACAAGTAAAAATGGGTGTGATCAATGAAGCAACTTTCAATATTAGTATCTCATTCTTCAATTCGCTATAGCACAAAAAAGATATTGTAATTCGTAACATCCTCAATTTTAAATGAATAATAGTTAAAAAATAAGATGAGATATGATTTAAATATAATATGATTAGGATTAGAAAAAAGATACACACATACACATACAGAGAATGTACACACACACACATATATATATATATATATATCCTTTTCCTAATCAACTTAGAGGCTGTTTGATTTAGTTAATAAAAAGTAGTTGAAAGTTCAAGAGTTGATAAGTAATATAAGTGTCGAAGTTGATTCTAGGAAATAAGTAACTACATATTTGAATAAAAAAAATTATACCAAGAATAAGTTATAATCTTTAGCAATATATGGACTAATAAGTAAATTTTATATGTAAATGACTAAGTTAACCTTGAAAAAAAAATGTAGATAGATCTCTTAATTATAAGAAAATTATATACATGTATATGTTCATATTATTTTAGAACATTCTTTAAAAAATATTTATATTGTAAATATTTATTATAGAATATATTATTTGTTAATTAACTTAAAACATAAAAAAACTTTCAATTTGAAGAAAAATTAAAAAGATCGAAGGTTTGAGACTTAAATTTGGAGCAGTCCTCAAACCTCCTATTCTACAGGAATTCATATCAGAGGTCTAAGGACTTCGATCACGAGAATTCCTCATACCTCCAATATGGAGCACGACCTAGAGGAGACCCACTTCGGATGAGAGGCCTTCGTCCTCCTCTGATCCGAAGGAAGCCGACCTCCCTCCTCCTCCAATCTCATCGAGGAGTGGGTGAAATTTGTCGATAGAGATGTTGTCAACATCGGCATCGGGTAGCTGAGACAACAAGAGAGAGAGAGAGAGAGAGAATGAGTTAAGGAAGAAGATGGATTATTTACATACTAAACAATAATTACAAGACACAAGGGCAAATATGTACTTTACTCGGCCAAAATCAGATGACTCATAAGTTGTAAAAAGAGTTGGGGTCATAGCTTTCTTTTCTACTAATAAGTTTACTTTATTTGGACTTATCAACATAACCCACCCATTACCAAACTAGTAGATTTTTTCAAAAGGTCTAATAAGTCGTTTTGACTGACTTAATTATCAACCCTCCCGAATAGGCTCTTAATATTCCTAATCATCTATAAATTAGTTGTCCATGAACTCTTAATCAATGCAAAATTATCCTTATAGAGTCCTAATCACATACAAATTCATCCTTAAACACCCTTAGTCTATCCAAACTTAGGAATTAATATTTGATTCAACCTCTATCTAGAGTGCCTTATTTCCCTATAAATAGGGCACAACCCTCTCCTCCTTTCATACCTCTCTTTCTCTCTCATTATAATTTAAGTATTGACTTTTGCGATGATATGTTCATAATATTGATAAATCATTTAATTAAAAGTTAAGTCAAAGATATAGTTTGATAGTGTGCTTTTGAGAGCGATACTTTTATGGTAAATTGAAAATTTTCACACTTGAAAAATTCTTTTGCAGTAAAAGCATTTACAAATTGGCTGCTACACAGGTTCAGCTATCCTAAAAATCGGAAGGAGAGTTAAATCCAATTGGACCGAAAAAATCATTGAACTAGCAAAAACTGGTTCAACTTCAAATTTAAAAAGAAAACAGATTATTTAAAAATGAAAAGAGATAGAAAAGGAATGTAATAAAGGAAAACAGGGGGAAAAGGAAAGAAGGAAAATAAAAAAAAGGAAATAATGGAGGTAAAAGAAAACTAATAAAGGTAGGTAAGGTAGGAAAAGAAAGAAGAAATAGGAAGGAGAGGGGAAAAGAATATAATAAATAAGAAGAAATTTTAGGAAGGTAATAAGAAAGGGAGAGAAAATAATAAAATCTAGACATGTAAAAGGAAAAAAGATAAAATACAAACGAAATAAAAAGAAAGAGAATAAGAAATAATAATGTAGGTACGGATTAATATAGAAGGAATAAATTTAAAATAAGAAATAAAGGAGAGAAAAAAAGATATAATAAATTAGAATTGTATAAAGGTAAATATAGAAAAATAATTGGACAATGGAAATCGCTAATAAAACAAGAAATAAGGCAACTTATTTTCTAAAAAATAATATTTATTTAAAAAAATAATATTGTTTTAATAGAAATTTACTTTGATCCGTAGATAATCATTTGCATTAATATTTTATTTTTATTTCAGCTTATTAATTTTTTTATCAACCGTTATATTATTTTTAAAAAATTTCTTATGAATACTATTATTTTAATAAAAATCCAATTCAGAATTCAATTTAACCGGACTTCGATTGAATTCAATTTAACCGATTCAACGTCCCAATTCGATCTCCAGTCCTATTATAATAACATTGCTCAATTTAACAATTGCTCACAATTGACAAGATGAAACATTTGAACTGACTTCAACAACCCTTCAGCATTATAAAAAAGGAAATTAACACATCAGAAAGTAGCTGGGAACTTGTGAGAGATTTTAACATCAAAGATATACCATTTAAATGTGCTAGCACACGCATATGATGCATTGTTTTAGCATCCAGGAAATTCGTTACGTAAAAATTCCGAGAAAACCAGGTCAGATAATCAGAAGTTTAGAAATTTGGACTAAAATACACAATCTTGCAGTCTAAAGATTAGTACGTGAGCATCATTAATGGAAGCCTGCACATTGATTATCCAAGAGCAATTCCATTTTGCTGAAAATACAACTTGTTCCATTATGTATGTTATTTGATGCAATGACAAAGTTCCATAGTAACTGGCCACACATTTTCTCATAGCTGCAGGATCCTACTTGGTAACTAACACATGCTTAACTAATAACCAGGTCCATCTCTGAAGTTTTGAGTGCCTCCCTGATAGCCTGGTCCGCCTCCCTGATTATCAGCATTGCCTCTTTGATAGCCAGTATTTTGTCCTTGATAACCAGAAGGGCCTCCCTGATAACTAGAACCACCTGACATATTACCACCAGGGTTACCTCCTTGATATCCAGGGTTACCTCCAGGATACACAGGGTTACTCCCCTGATAACCAGGGCCACCTGGCATGTTGCCACCAGGATTTCCTCGGTATCCAGGGTTACCGCCTTGATAACTAGGACCACCTGTCACATTGCCACTAGGATTACCTCCTTGATATCCAGAGCTGCCTCCTGGATAACCAGGGCCACCCCCTTGATATCCAGGGCCATTGGAGACAGGACCTCCTTGGTAACCTTGAGCATTACCTTGATAACCAGGTGCAGCATTTGGTGCATAGCTGCTCTGTGGATTAGGCATTTGATTTTGATAGCCTGGCTCAGGTCCAGCATTGGATGGTACGTCTCTTGGAGGCATGGGATTCTGAGCATAAGACATAGGAGGAGCATCCCTATTCTCTCTCCTTCTCTCAAAATTCCTTGAGCGATCAAAGTTACGAGGCCTATCATTACGCCTAGACCTTTCATTAGCTCGTGCATTATTCCGAACCCACTCTTCATGGTACTTGGGATCATAAGGAACAGCTTTACCATCTATGAATGGCTCCCCTGTCAACAATAAGGTATTAAAAGTAAGAAAACAGAAATGTGTATGTCAGTGAAAAGGGCATCATGCTATCATGTGAACTACAAGTCATATTTGGAACAAATTGAAAGCCTCAAAGCAATGAAAACAATTACGAAGCATGCATTAAAAGAAGATTCTTATAGAGTTATCAACCATCAGAAACATGTGTTTTATCTAGTTAAATTCTTTTAGCACCCATTGCTAACTAGCAAATGATTTTCAATCATGCTATTTATGAATGATAGCATCAACATGTTCCTCAAGTCATAAAGCTCTTTTCAGATGTAAAAATGCTGTGTCCAGTCTGTTAATGCATGCTTTAGTCAGTAAACCTGGCAACAGAGCTAGTATGAAAGAACCAATCTTAATACACCAGTACATATTATCCAAGAACATTAATAGATATGAATAATGAAGCTGGCATGCAAATATAGCCATTGGCTTGTGACAAAATCCAACTGGACTCATAGTTGACAAAGAGCAAATAGATTGCAAACTACTTACATATACCAAGTCTAGGCAACAGCAAGCTTGCAGTAAACAGACGATACCCTAATGATAATATGGCTGCATAAGATTTAATCTTTGCAATAAAATGACAACAGTGTTTTCCTATCACATTCTAGTTTAAATCCAGTAATAGAAGAGCTATTTTCATATATACAAACCAATCAGCTGTAGCAGGTTATTTTGAAATTTATGAAATGGTAACTGTGTTGATCCTTTTACAAGTATAATCTAAAGTATCAAGAAATCTTCACAGCGGCAGAGAAAGAAGAGCAGGAACCTCAGTCACTCCTTTTCTCAAGTACAAGAGAAATCCTCTCATGTAGCCTCTACACAACTCCAGCGAAGGGAATTTTATTTGTTTCACAAGATCCTCATTCAAGGTCCTAAAAGCACTGGTATAGGGGGCTGATCTCCCTCATTAGCCTTTGAAAATGATGTCTGTTTATACCCATTCCTATGTCATTTATATTTATTTTCCTTTATTTTCTTTGTTCTTTTCTTCCTCCAGGATCTTCAGGTCTTCCCTCAGCAACTGAGGATGACTTGACTCACCTAACCTCCATCCATGAAGGGAAATCAGGCAATCCAGCTCACCAGGTCATGCCAAGTATTCTGAATGGCATGGTGAATGACCACAGTGCCTAAATGCCATGAATCGGTCTAGTAATGTACATATCATTGCAGAAGTTCATTTAAAGGTTGTAATATAAGGTTGCTTCTACTGTTTGATATAGGAAATAAAATAGTGGGCCGTCTTAAAAAAATAATATAGTGGAGAAGGCAAGTGACCGCATCACATATAGCACACGAAATACCAATCATCAGGACATATATGCCGATAACAGTTGAAACATGAACCAGTTTTACTAAGAAAGGCATATGCCAAGTTCACAGGAATATGAATCCCTCAAAGGTGCATAACTTTTCCTTTTAGAAAAGGTGCATAGCTAAATTAGCAAGGTGTTAAAAGTAAAAAAACAGACACATTGATGAATTAGTATGTCACCAAACAGGGCATTATGCTATCATGTTAACTAAGAGTCATGTGGAAAAAATTCCAAACATCAAAAGAAACTACATAATGAATTATCAGCCACAACTCACTCATTCTAGCAAATATTTTCAGCACACTTGTTAACTAGCAAATCATTTTCTATCATGCAATTAATAGCACCTTATTGCTGCTCATGTTATAAAGCTCTTTGAGATGTAAAAATGATAAACCCACTACAAATCAAGCATGCTAATTCATGCTTTAACCGAGTAATGTAATTACAGAGTCAAAATAAAAGACGCAGTCCCAACATTACCGGCATAGATTGGAAAAATATAGGTATGATCCGTGAACCTTTTATGCAAACATAGACATTTGTCTATGACGAAGACCAAACTACACTCGTAGCTTACATAGAAGTTTCCTAAAAAAAAAGGTTACATAGAAGCTAATAGACTGGAAACTACTACATTCACAAACTCGATGCAATAGTAGACTTTTCTGAGAGGGGAAAGGATAGCTGCCAATTTGCGCCATCCTATTTTGTTGATGCAAATTTTACTATATTACATGAGTTAGTATATGTACAAAAGAAACCAAGTGTGGATACTAGCCTCCCAACCAATCTCTAGCCAAAGATATAGCAAATAAAAGAACATTATAAACATAACATTTCTACGTTGGAACCAAATGGACCACAAAATTGGCAGGGAAAGACTCATCGCCAAGATCTGTAAGTCTTAATGTTTAGCAGCAATGTGATAGAAACTTGCAGTTCAAAACATGAAAGAACCCTGCATCTCAATTAACAAAAGGGACAGATTAAAAGCAAAAGTGATGCACCAATATTAATGAAATTGCATGACTGACTGTTTTTTCCCGAAACATGCAAGTTCAAACCAAAAATAGAGGAGTTATTTTCAGTCCTATAAATAAATCAACTGTATCAGCTCCGTACAAAAACTATATGACATGTTTAAGAATCATTGGCCTGTCAACGAGCATATTCCTCTTCAGAGGTGCATCCCCTCAATTCATTTCCCCTTCTCCTCAGAAACATCAAGAGATTCTCTTCTCAGCAGCAGAAAAGAAGAGAAGGGACCTCACCATGGCCTTTCATGGATAATAAAGGAACTGCCATCGTGTTTCCTCTCTCCCTCTCAGCCCACATTTCTGGCACAGGGAATTTCCTTTTTCTGGTTTCCTAAGATTCTCATCAGGATCCTCTGCAGCACCCGGCACAGGGCTGATCTCATCCATTAGCATTTTGAACGGGTGATTGCCTTCCCCACTTCTTTTTCTATTTTATCTGTTTTTGTTATCTACTTTCTATTTTTTCCCCAAGGATCTCTGCTGTTCATTTTTTTCCAAAGTATCAGAGGATGACCTTATCTCATCCAATAAGGAAAATCAGACTATCTAGCTCAGCAGGTCATGCCAAGTTCCTACCAAACAACTCATTCTGGCAATATAAAAATACTTGCATACAATTGCAGGAACTACATTAAACCTTGCAATAAAGTTCTCTACTCTTTGACATGGAAAATAATGGATGGGAGGCAAATAACAACAACACTTTTTTTGAGAGAGAAAAGGCAAAAACACATATGGCACACGCAATGCCAATCAAACAAGAAATAAGGCACATGTCATCCATGCACACAGGAGAAGTTAAAAAGTTCCCAAAGCATCAAAATTACCTCCATAGTCTTTGTTCTTGACATCCAAATATGAGTCAGGTAGAACCCAACGGACTTTTGGCAGAGCTGTAGAATGGAAACCACAATAAAATTTTATGCAAAAGATATCTAGAACAGAAACCAAAAAAAGAAACAAAAAACAAGAGGAATGAGCATTTATGTTAAGCTGCCCATACGCTTGATTTTGTATGAGAGTTCTTCAGAAACTTTGGCTCCAAAAGCAAAGTAGTGCTTTGTTGAGACTGAATATATGGACATCCTTGCTTCCTCCTCACTGCATCATATTATAATTTAGAAGATAAAATATTAGTAACTTCACAATCATGACAAGGACATGTAAACAGAGTTAATCCACACGCTGATGCAACAAACCGACTTGAGCTGATGTATAAAAGAAAAAAAACATTAAAAGCACAATAATAGCGAATATAGAAACGAAAGATCAACTCAAATTTATGGCTACCAACTGGAAAGAGTGATTCAGATGTCATTTCCTACAGATTTCTAGATCAATGATATCCTATTAATCGGTACAAGAGTGAAAAATGTTTTTAACTCAATGGATTACATATCAATTTGTACATAAACGACTGATGGCAATAAAAAGAACAACTTTGTGCTACCGATACAACAATCTACACGAAGAAATCCTCACCTCCCGAGGACCTGTGCCAGGGTCTTGATGTAGGAGTCGATGATCTCGTCACGAGTTAGAGAGGGTTCCGGGGGCTCCATGACGACGAGCCAGTGCTCGAAGTCGCAGCCATCCAGGAGGATGGTCTCCTTTGGGGGCCGGTTGCTCCAGTTGGGGGATGGGTCGTTGAGGGAGGAGGTCGTCGGCCGCGAGGAGAAGGATCGGATCCCGCCGGAGGAGGAGGAGAGGATACGGAGGGAGTACTCGGCGGAGGTGAGGAGAAGGGGGCGGAAGCGAAGGAGGGGGGAAGGGCGGCGGAGGGCGAAGGAGAGGGGCTGCGAGGAGAAGGAACGGGCGGCGCAGAAGAAGGAGATGGGGAGCTTCGCTCTGGCGGCCATGGCGGATACCAGCGGTAGGACGAAATGGATGGGAATGGGAGTGATGAGTCGAGAAGGGGATGCCTTAAACCCTAACATATAAAGATAAGATTTATAAGATATATAAAATAAATTAAACTTCTGATTTTGTGGCATCTTATTTTTAGAAAATGCCAATTACCATTTTTTTGTTATATATCACCTTTATTAACTGACAAATACATGGCAGGAAACAAAATTCCTTCACAAAATGATTGGATTTAAGGTGTTTTGATAAACAAAAATCTTAAACATATGATATCTTCATTTGTTGTTATTTGGTAACTTTTAAAATTGTAGATTAATAAGGAAATAGTTTTTTAGCTGACTGATTTTTATAAAATAAAATTCTCTTTTGTCATACAAAAAATTATTTTTTAAAAGAAAGGCGATATATGTATATGTTTTTTTAACTTTTCTTAATTTATTATTATTTACCATCCATCCATAATAAGTATAATTTTTAATATATATATATATATATATATATGTGTGTGTGTGTGTATGTATATGTATGATATTTCTAGAATTAAAATTGATATCCATGTATTATTACCATTTTAATAGGATCCTAACTATTGATTTTTATTTTTTTTTATTATATGAACAAAATCCTAAATATAATAGTAAGGAACATCCTACCATATCAAAAATATTATCTGCTTTAAGTTGAGTACTTTTCAAAATGTATCTTACCCGAAACATGTTAACATATTTGTCTAAATAGACCATTTGGTTGGAGAATAAATATACAAGAAATATGAATATAGAATAGATATTCTCGTATATATTCTTAGTTCATGTGTTTGGATTGACATGAATAAAAAATATATTCTTATATTTTGATTTATTTATATTATACTAAAAAAATTGTCTTAAATGTGTTAATAATACATATTTAATAAATTTATTTTATTTATACTTATAAACTTAATTATTTACTGATTACGGTAACATAGTAATTAATCATTACTTGATTAATTAATTAATAATATTATATAATATAAATATTATTTTCATCATCACATAATATAAATTAATTAAAATTATAAATAATTTATTATTGGTCATTATAATGAATAATATAATAAAAAATATAATAGCATGTGTATAAAAATAAAAAAATGGAATATGATTAAAAAGAAAGAAAAAGAGTCGAATACGAGATCTTTTTTGCTATAGAGAAACATAAGATATGTGAAATATATAAAAAAATAGTTGATAATTTCATTATTTTTCTAAATGATTCTTTAAATTGTGAATATAATCATATTTCAACGGGTGCTTGGCTATATTCCTGAAATAGAAAATATTTTTTTCTATATTTCTCAATCAAACAACCTCTTAAGGACTCAAGGTTATTGTATTCCATTTCTTTTGATCATGTTCTTCTATCTCAAAAGAGAAAAATATAAAATAAAGGATTAATTCGTTCTTGATGGTTAGTTTCCTAATAATACACCCCTTTAGAAACTCAATGCTACTTGACTTTGATATCAATTTGTAACATTTTGTTCAAGATACTCTCCACTTTAGGTCTGGCCCGCATAATTTCCCAAAATGCGCAAGAAATCAAATGCATGTTAATATGTAAGTCAAACATCTGAGATTTGCCTTAAGTGTCACTTATTGTAAATTCATACTATTGCCACTCATTTTCATTAGATAAGTGTAAAATACACCATTAGTAATAGGAAAGAGTAACAATAGTACTTTTTGAAGAGACGATAAAGGTACCCTTCAACATCTTAGCCAATTGAATTCTAAATAGTAAGAATTAACAAATATTAATAGAGATTAATTCAACTTTATTGAATTTTGAAGGATGATTTGAAATATGAAACTATAATTTTCTTTCATCCAGAATTATTTTGGTCGACATAAGTATTGTATAAATGACAATTCACATGTATTTGTGTTATGCTCATATCAGACAATATGTGCTTGACATCATCATGACTCATCGTGTCATGTCAAAAAACTTTTTAGTGTGGCACGACCTCGTCTAACGCATGCCGGATCGGGCCGCCCATTTTCTTTATTTATTTTTTTCAAGTATAATTTATAGTTTATAGTAATATAATGACATATAAGTATGTTATGCAACATATAATCATATATAAGTAGTATAATTATATAATTTATAACTAGTAGTGTTAGCGTATGTTATCATAATGGTACATCCTAGAAGTCATATTTGTAGTTATCATTAGATTGTTATTAGGTAGATATTATCAGTTGTTATTTTGATGCACCAATGTATTATAATAAAGGTTGTAACAGTGCATAAGAAATGCAATAAGAAAAAGTCTTTAGAAGATTACTTTTCTGAATTCATAATATGGTATCAGCGAGAAAGTAATAAAATTTATTTTCATCCATCTCCTTTGTTGTGTTGCATGCCATATGCCACGATAAACAGCGACATCCGCGATGATCCTCCACATATGTTCTCAAGTGGACGCTTTCTTCCGCTAGTGGCATCTAGCCTTTCCTCTGTGCAATCACCACGCGGCCCTCCGTGCTTTGCCCTTCTATGTGTGACGTCTGCGACAATTCTTCGAGCGTCGCTCTAACTTGTCTGCTCCGTAATCCTTCGAACGTCGTTGTGACACATCTCATTCATCTGTGTGCATCGCTCCCTCCTCCGTGCGAAGTTTGCGATAATCCTTGGAGCGTTGCTAATGGGTCGCCTCCGTGATCCTTTGAGCAATCCTTCGAGTGTCATTGTGATGCATTTTCCTTCGTGATCCTTCAAGCGTTGTTGTGACGCATCTCCTCAGCATAACCCCATTTACCGTGTGTCATTTTATTCACACATGATCACCCTCTGTGCAACTGCCACACATCTCTTCTATGCAACGCCCTCCCCCCACGCTGTGTGATCTCAGTCATGCTCCTTCAATGTACGTTGCCTCTTCACTATGTGCCGCCACATCGAGTCACATACAATGCATCTCCTCTGCATGATGCATCTTTACCAGTGTTGATATCCTAATATATAAGATAAAATAAAAGATAAAATTGATATCCTAATATTTACCTAATCAATTTAATACTCATGTTTCTATCTTAATTAGTTTTTAAATGACTCCTAATCAAAATGCAAGTTAAGCCTTTATCACATTCAAAGCATATCTAGAGTGGATTTTACTTCCTTATAAATAGGATCCAACCATCACCTCTCTTCTTACAATTTCTCTCTCTCTCTCTCTCCCTTTCCATCCCCTTATAACTTCAAAAGGAAAAAACACATCGTGTCCAACCAGGATGCGGGTCGTGTTGCAATAAACTCATGAACCCGGATGGAAGGTTGAACACTTGATTAAGGTAGGACTAGTGAACTTTCACGTGAACCTAGACTAATAGGTAATAATAATTAAAAGATATTAATGTTTTGACTGAACTTATGCATGAAGAGGATGGCCACATGCGGACTAAGAGATTTATCTGTACTATTAATTGAGTTCCTTCGAAAATCACTGAATGCCTTATGGACTACTTTTCAAGAGATTTTATTTGGGTTAAAGAGAGTCTCAATAGAATAGCTAGTCATACTAATGTCGGAGCTCATCTGAATCTTCTATGCACTGGTAATCTTAGGACACGATAAATAGAAAATAATGAGGTGATCCTAATAAGTATTGATTGGGCTTAAATATACTAAACACTAAGATAATGTGCACCATGGTATATAGATGCAACTGATATTCTTGTCACTGACAAACTTATGTCACTAAAAGAAAGAGGTAAAGGAAAAAAAGTAATTCAAAGTAGCTAAAGGTAATGTTTAGAATGATGAAGGTATACTAGATCATTTCTCCTTTACTTATATCTTCATATATGTTTTATCCTATCGAAATACTATCCTTTATATATTGGACTTCATAGATCATTAGAGAATTGTTTCCCCTGCATTTTGATTCTGCAGTCAAATAGGTCTAAATAGATAGTGATGATGCAACGAGTAGCGTGATAGTGTTCATGATGAGATGACTTACACATGGCATAGGTCATGGCTATATTTTAAGTTTTGACTTTCTCAATGACCTATTCAGTTTGTTGACCAATGGATTGTCAAAAGTAAAGTAGAAGACGTAAGATCATAGCTTCTCCGAAAGGGAATTTTTTCAGGTGGAATGTGCTTCTAGGGGGCATTACAATATCGATTGTGTGATGCGCCTTTGCAAGCCTATGGACACCTAGACCTCCATTGTGTTGCACATCATGTTTGTGAGAGAAGCCTCGTTTCTATTTGTTGTCTTCTTAGTGCGACGCCCGTGCTACTCTATGATGCATGCAAAAATATACATATTACATGCATCTATTTTATATTATTTTTTAGTATTTTATATTAATTAATGTATTATTTCAGTTATTTGAGTTGATATTTCATTCATGAGTCAAGATTCTACCTAAGTGCTATATATGGTTTATTTTCAGGAAAATCAGGTTAATTTATCACAAATCTATCAAAAAGGAGACTTAGTTTTGGGGACTCAAAATTTATGAAGCAAAACGGGCTATGTTCCACCAAAACAGCTTGTGTTCAACTTATTTTTGAAGCTCCCATTTTCCACCAAGCCAAAACGACTTGTGTTCCTCCAAAACGGTTTGTGTTCAACTCATGTACGAAGTTAAAATTTCCATCATGCCAAAACGGCCTGTGTTCATTCAAAACGGCTCGTGTTCGACATTGAAGAAAAAGGTCCCGTGTCCAAGTCGTGTTGGACTCAAACTCTAATTCCTGTGAAAACGGCATGTGTTCCTCCGAAACGGCCTATGTTGTCCCCCGTATATATCGGTTCGTCCGGTCTAATGGCTCATATCAATTCTTATTCAATTCAAACTCTTTCCAACCGTGTGATGTCAGGCCTTACCTTCGAATTTCAGCTATAAATAGGCCTTCATATACCAAACTTAGGATTCTACTCTCTGATCTCTGACATCACATATTTCTCAAAGAAAAGAATCATAGACTCCTCATATTTTACAGATTTCTGAAGAGCTGAGAAGCCAACTTTGGAGGAGAAGCCTTGAAGCAGGATTGAAGATTTTGAGAGCAATAAGATTCTGCAGATCTGTTTGTTTTCTCTAAATCTTATTTCTTAAGGCTTAGAATCAATTTTGTTTGGAATAAATTCTGTTAAAATCTTATTTAGTTTTTGATTTGATACTTTTCAAGTTTATTGGATATTTTATTAATTTTAATCGAAAGATACTGTTAGTATTTATTCTTAATTAATTTTCGAATTTTTGTGACTTACGTTTCCGGCGAGGCAAAACATGCCATGTTCGTCTAACACAAGCCGTTTTCACCTCTCCGCCATAGTTTTCCGTGTCTATTTTCGTTACTGTAAATCATGTTTTCATCTGCCCGGACGCGGTCCGTTTTGGTCAAGGCGGGTCGTTTTCCTGGCGTATCTTTGTTCGACCGTTTTCAAGTGTTTGGATTCTTAATTGAAAGATTTATGTTTATTTGTTTCCAGCATTCATAAGTTGTGGGTTGTTATTCACTCGAGATAGGCCTAGCAATTTAGGATTGGATTTTATTACATTTTAATTTTTAATTAATTTTAGGTTTAACGTTTTCACGTACTCTTGATTTAATTTAAAATTAAGATAGTTAAGTCATCCGTTTTCGGAGTCTTATAATTTTAAATCAATTCTTCCNACTCAAATGATAAGCATGCTGCTCTAAAAAATTTCCATACAAGAAGAATATATTAAACATATGAAAAATCAAATTTCAAAAATTAATTAGCACAATAGAGAGACTGATGATGTCATTAAATCATCAACCGAGTCAAGAGTAAAATTGGAGAATATGTTGGGTCAATTAATATCTACAGTTCAACACAAATATAATATGCAAGACCAACTTATTCAGAAATTGGAAACCATATTGGACCAACTTCAAGCCAGAAAAAATGTTGACGATCTCCCTCCTCCAGAGTCTTCAGAGATTCACGAAAAATTTGAAGAAATGGAAGCCAAAATTCAAGAACTAGATAAGCAAGTTAAAGATTTATCTTCTCACTTGGCTGAATCTTCGAAGACAACACAAGTGGAGACTCCAACAACTGTCATTTGTCCATGTCACCATCAAAACTCATATAGAAGATGATGGAGACCGCGAAGACTTTATCAGCCCATGACATGGACAATGAAGTGGCGTGTAAAGGAGACTAGTGAGTATGTTATAAAGGATGGACAGGTTCAAAGGAGGAGCTTGCCTTCGAATAGTCCAATCATCACATCTCAACATGCAACGCCACAAGGGGGGAGGAGCATGCCACTTAGATCGTTGACATCATCGTCTATATCTGTCCCACTATCAATATCAAATGCACCAAGTTCATCCAAACAATGGCGACCAAAAAGCCCAACTCCAATTCAGCCAGAGAAGAATTTGAAAAATCAAAATAAGGGCAAAGCAAAATTTACTACAGAAGGTTACCAAAAGCTGGAGACAATTGGATGCATCATCACTTGCAAACCCCCTCATTTTCAGAATTAAACATCAATTGGAGGCGTCGAGTCTACGACGTCAAATAATGACGCTTGTTGGGAGGCAACCCAATTTTTTTTTACTTTTCTTTTTAATTTCATTTGGTTTTAGTTAGGTCTTTTGTTTTAGGATATCTAACAAAAATTCTTCAAATTGTGTTGTGACCAGGTCTTAAGTGAAGAAAGGGGTCACAATGTTGAACATAGGAAGGGTCAGTTGATTCATCACGTCACCAAGGCATCTGGTTGTTGCCTTAGTCATATTCTGAGCCTTAGCATTTGCTCTCCTGTCACGGGCCGTGACAACTTATCACGGGTCGTGAAACCCAGTCACACCCAGTAAAGAGCTATCACGCCCCGTAATAACCAATGTGAGCACTTAAACTCTATTACGGGTCGTAACATCCTATCACAGCCCGTAAACCAATTCCTGGAGCTATACTCGATACATAACGAGCCGTGATGCTTCCATCACGGCCTTTTCTGTGGCCAACATTTTGATCCTCAACATGTCATGGGCTGTGATCACCTATCACGGGTCGTAAGTCACCTCTAGCAGTCAATCAATTGAAAATACCCGACCATAGCCCGCGAGTTTCATCACGACCATCTGATAACACCGTAACATCATCATCACGGGCCGTAAGATCTTATCATGGTTCGTAAGCACATAGATTTATCCAACTTACGGGTCGTTACCACCTATAACGGGTCGTGATGCACCTAATTCATCGTCACGACTTCCATATTCGTCCACCATTATGGCCCGCCACCATCCATTACACCCCGTGACAGATTCGAGCTCCGCTTCAGTGGAGTATTACGGGTCGTAAGATTCCATAATGAACCTCATCTGACGGCCCTCCATCTACCTCGACTTCAACACCGGTCGCGCTCTGCAATGCCGGTCGTGTCCCTCCTTGTCGGATCTTTGACGACCGTGCTCTTCAACATCCGACGCGCCCTGCATTGCCACCATGTCGACGCCATCAGCCGCAGGCCGCATTCTTCAACACCGATCGTGCACTCTCTTCGGTCGTGCTTTTCTCTCTCAACTCAACCGCGTCACCGACTACCCGAAACGGCCCGTTTCCATCAGCGCAGGTCGTTTTCATCATATTCTACGCGCAACATCTCATCATTCAGGGCGGGGCATTTTCTTTTGTCTTCAACAATGCCTCAAAGTTTCCACCGACACCACTGTGCTTTCACACTCAGGTCATATCTTTTCTCTTCATGCATTTTCTCGTTTTTGCATTTTGTTATCCATAAAAGTTTCTCAACACTGAGGACAATGTTTGATTTAAAGCTTGGGGATGGTGCATGGTCATGCATTCTATTTTTAGTCATGCATTAGTTACATGTTTGCTTTTATTGCATGATGTACTGCATTATGTTGCATTAGAAAAAAAAATTTAATTGCATTATATTGTGTCAAATTAACTAACATGTTAACCTTGATTGACCTTTTAGCTTTTAGACACCTTTCTAATCTATGAAATCCAATTATTATTCTTTTTATCAACTATCGCCTCTGTATTGGGTACTGGAAAAGTAGAAAGTTGTTGAGTAAAGTTATGAACTAAGTACTACATGTTCTTGTCCAACTTGCTTTTATTTTTCTTTTATTTAGTTATGATAATAGTTGCATTTTTATTGAACGCATTAAGTAATCTTTGAGCTTATGCATATTTTGGAAATATAATATAAAAGAATTGTGAAAAATTGACAAATTTTAATTATCTAAATATGTAAAAGTGTTATCTGGAACCTTGGTATGTCCGGGTAATTAGATCCGTAGGGGTTTATGCCTGGTGACCTAAGGC
>LTAE01002361.1:0-26112 GCA_001647135.1 Pontederia paniculata | reverse complement strand
TTTTTTTAATATAATCATGACAATAAAATATAATTAAAATCAAAGTATTTATTATTAGATGTAATTTATAATGATATTTTTACTCATTTTAAAATTTTTATTATGAGAATGATGATTATGATTTGAAACTTAATATAGTCATGATGTTTTATTTATATTTTTATAATATATTCATATATTTATATTAAATAAAATCTTACATTTAATTAAAAAAATATAATTAGATTTATGCATTATATTTTTTAAATAAAATAATTTGTATGGTTAATATTAAAAAATATGAACAAAAATGTAAACCTCACAAGTCACATGATCAAAAAAGGTAAAGTATTGGATTAAAGAGAAGGAGGGAACTCAAATAGTCCCACATTGATACTAGTAGAACATGACTATTAAGTAGTGGGTAAATAGGAAGGAGACTCATGGGTCAAAAGTTAAATATAATTTAATAAAAAAATTGGTTCATTTGAACCGGTTTTGATCGGTTCTTGCCGGTTTTGACCAATTCTTACCAGTTTTGACCGGTTTTGACCGGTCCGATTTGGTCTAATCCGGTCTAACTCTTTGGAGGTTTAGGAGTGGACCATAGACGGTTTTAATGGCCGTTCGACGGTTGGACCGGTCCGACCGGCCGGTCCGGTCTGGTCTTAACAACACTGAGCTAAAGGAGCCAAAGGAATAAACATAGTACAAGTGGTTAGGAAGATATGTAATATTAGTAAGCTTTTTTAAACAATCTTATATGTAGTTTTCATCATTTCTTATAGCCTTTGATTTTTTTTCCTGTTTATTCCTTCTTCTTTTTACCATTATTTTTTATTATCTTGTTATATTTTAGTTAATTAAAGTATGATAGGATAAATACATGAGAACAATATAAAATTATCGTAAGTGGTATATAATATTAATTTGACAAATAATTTGTTTACCATTTTAGATTTTGTCATAATGCTTATTAAAAAAAACAAATAATATGATGTTACAATAAGAATATAATATTTAGTATGATATGAATCTAATATTATTGGACTCCGTATGTCCTATTTTTAAAATATTTTGATGGGATTTTAAATTAATATATTATATCTAAAATTATGTATTTATTTATCGAGTTTACCCCCTCCTCTCAAATGAGTTTATGTAGAAACTCGTACTTTACAATACAAGCACCAAACAATGCATAGGGCATTGTGCTCAAACTGCTTGTACATCCATGCGCTTGTTAAAGCTATCCATGTTGCTATAAGTAGATCAAAAATGTTTTATTCAACATGTGTGATATCGAATGCTTGTGCACTAGATTGATGTAGTTTTTCTCCCAAGTTGCATCCTCCATCCAAGCATTTATGCAAGGGTATTGTGTTCCATCACCTTATGAGTTGGTTGTCAATCAAGAGATGAGAAGAACATCATACTTCATTGAAAGGGTTCATGGGAAAGTTGTAATGCCAAAACAATGAATATAAAAAAGGAAACAATGTTGGTGATATTTTTTGAAGGTAACAACAACTAAGGAAATAATGGTTTTAATTATTCAAATTTTTAATCACTATGGCCATTAATTCCTTAATTTATCTCTCTTATTTTCCTTTTCTTTCCTCTCTTCTTCCTCGAAACTGATCAACTCTCCTTATTATTTTTCTTTCTTTCTCTCTTATGAATGTGTGACATAGCAGCAGGTAAAAACACTAGGTACGATCGGAGTGGAAAAAGAAGCTAAGGAATGAAAAAACTTGAATTGTGAATTGATTCTATCATCTAACGAGGTGTGTTAAATGGATCCAGTGTTATAGATTTAATTTCTATAAGATCAACACATATATAGAAGATTTCAATCCAAATCCGATCCATCAAAGGCTTATTGTGATATTGTATTGTTAGGATCCGCGAGTAATATGTTAGCCTTATTGTTTAGTCTATTTGTTTTAAGCAATAAGGCCTATGTTTGATCCATGATCTTTATAATAAGGGGTTCATCTTGCATCATCATACTATAATTAGTTTGACCATACACCATCATTGTTGATTTATCCTTAATCATATTCTTTATTTGTTTCTTTATTAGATATAATTTGCTTGCCGTGAAATGGAAATCGTACACCATCAATGTAAATTTAAACTGAATTGATATTATCCGCTCCCAAAGTATTTCAGGTATAAGTATATTCATATACATCAGGTTGTAACCGTGCAGATGTTGTTACGATGGGATAGAGATGACTGGAGGTTTCAACAAACCTTAGATACTATCATATATGATAGTTGAGCAGATACAAAGAAGATGCTCTAACACACCCCCGCAAGTCAGGCTGGGGGAGAGCACAACCGCAGCTTGTCATGAAGAAATTTGAAGTGAGCACCGCCAACCGCTTTGGTCATGAGATCAGCAATATTGTCCTTTGAAGAGATGAATCGCACAAGCAAGCGTTTGTTAGCAACCTCATGTCGTATAAAGTGATAATCCACCTCGATGTGTTTGGTTCGAGCATGAAAGACCGGGTTAGCTGTGAGATAGGTTGCACCAAGGTTATCACACCACAAAGTCGGCGAACAGACATGATGAATTTGAAGTTCATCTAATAGAGAGCGAAGCCATATTAATTCAGTAGTTGTATCAGCAAAGGCCTTGTACTCGGACTCAGTAGATGACCTGGAGATTGTTCGTTGCTTGCGAGCAGACCAAGAGATAAGGTTGCTGCCTAAGTATATCGCATAACCGTCCAATTGACTTACGATCAAGCTTGCAACCAGCCCAATACACATCTGAGAAGGCTTGAAGAGTCATTGAGTTAGAACCCAAAAACTACAAACCAAGATTGGCAGTGTTGTTGAGGTAGCAGAGTATACGTTTCACAAGTTGTCGATGGGCCTCTGATGGGTTCTGCATAAACTAACATATATGGTTGACAGCAAATGCAATGTCAGGGTGAGTGATCAGCACATATTGTAGAGATCCGACGACATGTCGATGCAATTGTGCATCAATTAAGGGCGTAGATGAAGAATTTGCACATGTGGTGGCCGCCAGTGGAGACTTGACATGTTTTGATTCAAGCATATTGGTGCGGCAGAGGAGATCGTGAACATATTTCTGTTGAGACAACACAAGGTCATCAACCGAGCGCAGGACTTCAATGCCAAGGAAATAAGAAAGCATGCCCATGTCGCGAACAATAAAGGTCGCACTGAGGTGTTTAACGAGAGAGTCCAGCATGAGCATGGATGAGCCTGTTAAGACCAGTTCATCAACATAAACTAGAACATAGAGTAAATCAGTTCCCTTACAATGCACGAATAATGAAGTGTTCGCCTTAGATGCCTGGAAGCCAAATATCATGAGTGCCTGATGAAGTTTGAAGAACCAGGCACGAGGGGCCTGTTTGAGGCCATATAGAGATATGTGAAGGCGACAGACATGTGTAGGAAAATTCTCATCAATAAAGCCTGGTGGCTGCTCCGAGACACCATTAATATCAAGCTGACGTAAGGGCCACCTCCGAGACACTGTTTCAAGAAGATCGCCATGTAAAAAGCGTTGCTAATATCAAGCTGACGTAGGGCCATCTCCAAGACACCGCTAATATAAGGACCACTCGTATTGTTGTAGGTTTTATCATAGGATTGGAAGTGTCAAAGAAATCGACCCCAGCCCGTTGGTGAAATCCCTTAGCAACGAGGCGCGCCTTGTGACGTTCGATGCTGCAATCTTGATTGTACTTGGTTTTAAAGAGCCATTTGCAACCAATTACATACATGGAGGGTTGTCGCAGGACTAATGTCCATGTCCCATTTGACAATAGTGTAGAAATTTCAGTCACCATAGTAGCTCGCCGCTCAGGATGCTTGTTGGCACTTGTGTAAGAAGTTGGTGCCGGAGTAGATGAACCAGAGACAGAGGTATGAAGAGTTGTGGAATGCTTAAGGCCAGCAAGGTGTTGGTAATCAATTGGGGGCCAAGATCGAAGACTCCTCTGAACAACAGGAGGACTCGGGGAAGGCTCAGGTCAAGAGGTAGGACTCAAGTTTGGAGGGACCAATGTAGGTCGGTTGGCCTGTGTCGACGCATGAGGTGAGGCCAAAGGGGGAGCAGACCACATTGATGGAATACATAGCCAAGGTGGGGCAGCAGGATGAGAGGAGGCAACAGGGGCAGTGATGTACGAGAATAGAAAGGAGTATTCATCAAAGGTCACATGGCGAACATGATATATCTGATTCGTAAGGGGGTTCAAACAACGATAACCATAAAATCTTGATGGATATCCTAAGAATACACATCTGGCAGAGTGGTAGGAGAATTTATGATGTATAAGGACATAGGAACTGGAAGGTAGCACAACCAAAGACTCTGAAAGATGAGATATCAGGGACTTTGTTGTATAGAAACAAATAGGGAGACTTCTTAGAGACGACGGGAGAGGGAAGACGATTTATTAAGTGGACAACTGTTTCACATGCAAAATGCCAATACGAATGAGGTACAGACGCATGAGCAAGGAGACTAAAGCAGGTTTCAAGTACATGGCGGATCTTTCTTTCTACAAGTCCATTTTGTGCCAAAGTATGAGGGCATGAGAAATGATGAAGTATTCCACAAGTAGCAAAGTGCTTTTTCAGGACAGTGAACTCACCACCATCTGATTGGAATGCAATAATTTTTGTATTAAATTGACATTCAATAAATATTTGAAATGCCATGAAACAAGAGGCTACATCAGATTTATGCTTGATAGGAAAGAACCATGTAAACATTGATAAATAAAACAAAATAATGATGGCCATCTATGGAGGCAGTTGGGGCAGGTCCCCAAACATACTTGTGAATAAATTAGAATGGTGCTGAAGAACGAGAGAGTGTGAGTGGAAGTGATTGTTTGGAGGTCTTCCCAAGTTTGCATGCGGCACAGATTGACGACGACTCTAATTTGCCAAGGTTGTGCTGCTGAAGTATTTGAAGAAGGACCCGAGAATGCGGATGGCCTAAACGTGCATGCCATGGGACGGAGGAGATGTTAAATGCTGCAAGAGACCTAGGAGGAGGAGACCAAGGAGTGAGCTGATATTGGTCGGTTGTTAACTCGCCCTTGGAGGAGGACCTGATGAGTGCGGGAGTCCTTGACAACAAAATAAGTAGAGTGAAATTCAAAATAGATGCGATTATCAGACGTGAAATGGCGAACTGAAAGGAGAGACATGGATAAATGAGGTAGATGAAGCACATTAGTAAGTGAAAGCAAGCGAGGTTCCGAGTGTAAAAGCCTGGAGCCAACATGTTGGATACTGAGTGACTTACCATTGGTGACTTGAAGGTTGTCGAAGCCGGTGATGGTTCAGACTGATTGAAAGCATGTAAATATGGAGTCACATGATGTGTGGCTCCTGAATATGGAATCCAATCAGTGTAGGTGCTCATAGTTGGGTAACCTGCAGAAGAAACCACTAAGGCAGCATAAGGCGAAACATTTGATGGGGTAGAGTAAGCTTGTCGTTGAGGAGAAGGTAGTTACTGGTGAGAAGAAAGAGGTGAAGGCAATATTCCGACTTGTGTTGGGGATGGGCCAAGTTGCGCGTGTCGCCTGTAATAGCTTTTGTAAGGCCTATGACCATAGACGCCGCATACTAGACAAGCATCTCATCAATCACGACCTCGACCACATGCTCGACCACGTCCGCGGCTGTTGGAGATAGCATGATGCGGTGTATGAATGAGATTAGCTACTGGGGAAACTGCAGATTTTGAGATGAGGTCGAACTGCTGCATCCGGATTTCATGGCTGAGGAGGATGTTGTGAAGTTTCGAGAAAGGAACAAGAGTCGTCCTTGCTGAAAGAGAAGACACCATTTTGTTAAGGCAGGACTTAAGTTATTGAAGATGATGGCATTGAACACAACTATGGAGAGGGGGTGGCCAGTTGCAGCTAATTCATCAGAGATGAACTTGGCATTGTGAAGATATGCGGTGATGGAAGAGTCACCCTTCTTCATGTTGTGAAGTTGCATAGTTAATTGAAGGATTCTCGTGTGCGATGGAGCACCAAAAGCCTGTTCCAACGTAGACCACATTGAGAATGAGGTATCAAATCCAACTACATATAGAAGGGCTTTTTCAGAGAGCGAGGAAATGAGCCAACTAAGTAGTGTTTGATCCTTGTGAATCCATTTAGAGTATGCTGGATTCGGTGTCTGTGGGGCTGAGGAGCCTTCATATGCCAACATGGCAGCCGGGTGAGGAGAGGATCCTATCACAAAGCCTTCAAGATCTAGGCTACATAGCAAGGGCATCATTTGTGTTTTCCAGAGTAGGTAGTTGGTGGGTGTGAGTTTGAGAGAAAGGTTGTGATGAACTTGGGCAAAAGTGGGTACAGTAGTGGTGACGGGGGTCGGAGAGGAGATAGAGGATGATTCGGCCATGTGGTTGTAGCACAGGTTTATGGCTCTGATACTATGTAAATTTAACTATATATATATATATATATATATTTATATGTTTGTGTGTGTGTGTAATAAATCTAAGAAAATTGGCTCTATAGTTTGGTTCATAGCATCTGGTAGCCTCAACAACACATTGTTTGGGTTGTAAATTAGAACATCCAATATATCTTGTTAGATTAAAATTTAAAGGTCGCTAGTCGCTTCTTATTTGTTCCTTGAATTGAGGAAGAGAAAAATTCTAGTTTCATTTCTTCATGCAAACGGAGAAAAAGTGATGTAATTTCACTAGATTTTTTTCTCAATATGTCATGTGCACTTCACTTTCCTTTGAATCTCTCGTTCGTCCTGTCTCCTTTCTTTCTCAAGCAAACGTTGGAAACGAAGGGAAAGGTCGCAAAGGAAGGGAAATTTATCTTTGTCTGCTATATTTTTTCCTTTTAGATTAATTTTTGTGCGCCCAGGGAAAAGTCTGTATTTTTTTCCTTTCAGATTAATTTCTGTACACCCGTTTCCTCCTCCAAGATCTGATCTCTCCTCTTCCTCTCTCATAATTGAAGGTAAGAACCCTCTCTCTCCTTCTCTATCAAACAAAAGATGAGAAGGGCATCTCATTCTCCAAAGGGTGATAACTGGGTAGCATGGGGCTATCCATCTCTTTGCAACAAAGACGAACTTTCCTTCTATTTTTTTAGCATTAAGAGATGCATATTTCAACAAAAGAGATGGGGATCATCTGGAGTCCCTTTTGTATTCGAAGAAATATTGCTGCATTTTTAAGAGTACAGACTGCACGAAAAAAAATAAAGTTATTTTTCTTTCTATAAAGACACGATCTTGTTGACGATCTCATTAATGGACAGTTGGGTAAGGAGCCAGAATGACGAGCAATATAAACATTTTTCTCTCTCTCTCTCTCTCTCTCTCTCTCTCTCTAAATATATATATATATATATATATGATGTTGCTATATTTTTATTTAGATGCTTATTTAATATGTACTCTTTAAATTATGATAGTGAATTTACATGATCATACACATACAAATATAATTAATTATTAAATTAATTTAGTGATATTATTTTATTATAATTACATTGTTATTTCTAGCATGAGTTAAACAATAATTATCTTTATTTTGGATTAAATGATATGGATGCCACTCTTACAATATTATTTGTTTACTGTGTTGATTATGTTTGTGTTCCTTATACTAATTCTGCAATAATGGTTAGATCTTACAATCAATATGACAGTGACATAATGATTTTGTAACAAGTAAAAATATGTTAGCTAGGAAGTGCACTATTCGATCCAGTAATAAAGTGTTAAGATTAAAGAGTTGTCGATCATATGAAAATTTAATTTAACTATTTAATTTTAAAGACTAATAAGAGATAACATTGGTTTTGATGAAAGAGTTTAAACAATGAAATAACAAAAAGATAAAGATTAAACTAATGATACCTAAGACCTTAGGATGATGGATAAAATTAGGAACAAACTCATTTAACCGTTGTATCAATTGATTTAAGTAATAACAAATTTAATTTTAGATGAATTAGGAAAATCTAATATTTGTCTTTCTTATCGATAAACCAACCATCCTTAATTCAAGTAAAACTGAAAGCACTCTTTAACGATTATACTTTCAATCTACTCATATTAGAATTCAAAGAGATGTAATTCATAGACTATTGAATTATCCTTTATGATATAATATAATAGATCACATATCATAATACTCCTTAACGACTCTACTAAGATAGAACATGAATTACATAAAGTAAATTGATCCACTACAAAGTTATAACCAACTATTTTATTTAAAACTTAACAATCATGTTCAATAGAATAAAATATAAGTATAATCAATACAAAAAAATGATTCAGCAGTTTGCCCTATCAATTAAGACTATTGCAAATAATTGATTGATGCTTAAGATCACCTCCAATACCGTGTAAAACAAAGAGTACTTTTCTAGATTGACAATGAACTCATGCATGATCTTCATTATGAGTGTACCACGTAGAAATCTTCTCAACATTCCTTCAAGTTGTTCTCATGTACCCTTGACTTGTAGGCACAAGTTGTAGGCTCATAGCATATCAATTATGTCTCTCAACATGTATATTTATAACCTCCAAAGGTATCTAGAGTTTTCACAAATTTTGAGTGTTTGGAAAATTTTCCATGTCAAAATAAGGAAATGTTTTTCAAAACTCATAATTGACTTTGGGACAAACTATAAACACATCAATATCTTTTGAATTATACTTCCAATTGATCTGCAAAGAATTTGAATAACTTATGAGTCCTTCTCCAAGTCATATTACTAAGAGGGATGAGAAATACTCTAATTTGTCTTCAATTTTACAATTCCTCCTTAATTTGATTTCTTAAACTTCAAATCTCTTTCAAATTCATTAGTAATTGGTTCCTAATAATTTCCAAAAAGGTATATAATGATTGGAAGTCTTTCCATAATGTTTTAGCTCATTTTTCTAATTAAATTGGTCAGAGAAACTCATTCTTAATTGAATTAGGAATAAAATAGGAATCCTTCTATTTTTATATTCTTCAAATGATTAAATTCCTATTTGAGATAGAAAATGAATCCTTCTCCAATTATTTTTCTTATCCATTCCTAATTGAATATTAAATAATGTGAGTCCTTTTGAAATTCAAATCACTTCAAAAGATCATCCAAAATGAAATTTGAATAGTCTGTCATGAATCATGATGGAATTTAATGGCCTGCGAGAGTTTGAATATATAAAGGAAAAGTTGCCATTACGATCTACGACATGACATCATGGCTCATGAATCAGGGTGAATGCGGAAATTACATGTACTTTATGCTTCACTTGCAGCCTGTGAATGATATAATGGTCCGTAACAAATTGATGTCTAATATTGCTCTGTGTTGCTGATGTCGTGACACTCTTTGTGGCTTGTAAGATTGTAATATAACGACTCATGATATGACATCACATACCATTATATCTTCGTCAATCAAATTATTTTCAATGTCATGGTCGTGATACGTAGTTGTGGCTCGTTATATTCATCTATCAGTTTGTTGTGTTATTGTCAAAATAGTGACATGCTTGTAACAACATGTGAAATTTGAAATGCCAAATTTTTGGCAATAGAATTGACTCATTTCATCATGTAGTCTCTTCTAGGCATTTATTTTCTTCAATCTAATAATAAATATCAAAGCTTGGGTGGATTCATAACTTGAAGCAAAAGATACAAATAATCAACAAAAAAAAATCCATGAACTTAATTGCAAGGTGAAATAATATATGTTAGATTTTTCATGCATGAAAGGAACTTATAAAATCTCACTTATGATTGTCCCTAATCAAATTAGAGACACTCTGTACTCCTATTACCCTTTTTACTTGGTTAACAGTTTTTTGAAATCTTTAAAAGGTAAAAGTCAAAATTTAAGGATTGATATGACATATCGAATGCATAATTGATTTATTGTTAAGGACATCACCTAAAGTGAGTGATGTGTTCTTTAAAAGGGGGCACATGTAGTAGTCTAATCCACCACTAACCATTGGTTTGAAGTTGTATTATTTGCATGATGTATCATATAAAAAGTGAAGAGCTCTTCCAAATAAATAAGTAATAAAAAAGTTGAAAAATAACTTTCATTGATTTAATTAATATTTTCAAGACAACAATATCGAATCACAATGAGCGTTAGACTACATCTATTTTGGTAATGAATGAAAATATTAATACCGACCAATAATGTTCATTTGTCTTTATATTCCTTATTGTACTGTTGAATTATATGAAATTGTTTGTCATCCAATGTTATAATGATCGACTTATCTAATACTTTACTTGTTCTACCATGAATTTTATTTTCACTATTATTTATTATGTTTACCACACATCTAACCTTTATATCTCATGGGAGAATTGCTTTCCCTACAATTGATTCGTGCAAATGCAAGTCAGTGATAGATGGCTTGATGACATGCAATGATAATACTCGAGCAACTAACATGCACATGAACTTTGGGATCTTTATGTTAAGTTTTATCTTTTCATTTTGAACTTGAGTTGTAATAAGAATGATACTATTTCATTCAATATATTATGAGACTTTATGTATCATGTTTAAATCCTTACACTTTTGTCTCTAAAATGCTTTTGTATTATGTTCAAACATTTAGACTTTTTGCATTCTAATGTTATTTAATTTGACATATTACTCTTTTCGATATTTCATTTTATTTAAACAATATAATTAATTGTAATAACCTGATTTTTCAAATAAACAAAAAAATTAATGATGGAGAAGACTAAGAGTCCACATGAGAAAAACAAGGTGCATCACACCCTTAACTCTTGGAATTCATTTCCATTAACTCCCTAACCTTTGGGATTATTACATATTAATCTATTTAATCCCCTTATTCCATTTTCGACATAATTATTTTTCTCTCTCTCTTACTCTTGCTCAAAATATTTAGAAGATGGTATAAATAGGGGAGACCAACAATTACAAAAGGAGAAATTTAAGTTGACCACAATTTTTAGAATTCAAAATTTATTAGTTACAAGAGGAGAAATTCAAGTTTACCACAACTTTAAGAATTCAAATGTTATTATAACTCTTAGGAAATCAATACTTATAATTCCCTATAAATAGCCCTCATCAAATTCTTTTCTCTTCCTTCTTCATCTTCTCCTCAACTCTGGCTCTTTTCCTCTCCTCCTTATTTTCTCCTCTGCCTCGCGTGCCGATGAATGGTGACAAAAGAAGGAGCGAGGAGACACTCCAATGACACCGCAGAGGTCCGAGGACATCGTGATGCAGATCAGAGTTAGGACAACGTGAGGGACGACCCATCGCCAAAAAGGTGTGTTTTAACAGGATCAAATAGTAATGCTCTCCTCAATCTGATTTATTCCCTGAATTAAATCTCTTATCTCATATAGATCTTTATATTCAATTAGTATATGCATGTTTATGTCCGGATTATTTAATAAGTTAGAACATAAAAGATTTATATGCTTATTAGCGTGGTTCTTTTATATCATATCAAAATTTCCTTGTCCTCCCTTTCTTCATATTACATTTCCTATCGCTATCAAAGAGATTATTATCTTATGATCCATATATGATTTCAAGAGTGATGTCTATCAACTCATTTCAATTGTTCCTATTAAGATAGAGAAGTATAAAATCATTTGGAAACCAAATATGGTTGTATCCATCGATGCTGCCAGACCAAAATACGGTCGGAATGACCCATATGGTCGCATTCACCAATACGGCCGGGCCGAAATATTGTCGGCCAGATTTCCTTCATATTGTTCACATAAGATCATATCCATCGATACGACCGGACTAAAAATCCTATCGTCTTTGACAATACGGGTCATATCCACCGATACGGTCTGATCAAAATCTTCTCGGCCAAAAACCCCCAATTGTTTACTCTTGCCGATAATGACCGTATTGATCCTGATGGCCTAACCGTATTGACACCTTTGAACACCTTGATCTTTATGATGAGTATTTTTATTATCGACTCTAGATTTTTTCGATATTATCTCGAAATTTATTGAACACCGAAAAATAACTAATATGTTAATGAAGATAAAAAGATGAAAGCTGCGGGATGTCATGCTATGCTTATGCATTGGAGATTACCGTTTACCGTTACCGGGGGACAAGTAGCATAACTGAAGCCAACACAGTGAAACTACATGGCCGGTGAAGGCAAAACATTGTCGCCACTATTCTTGTTGTGTGAGACTTTCCACCCCACACACGAAAAGGATTCCACCGAAGGCGAGTGATGCATCCTACCCTAAGAAAAGGGCACCTGTCGTGGCTTGATCCACCACTAACCTTACTGGCATATGGCTGTATTGTTTTCATGACATACCCTATAAAGTGAAGAGCTCTTCCACTATAAAGAAACTAAAGAAGTTGAAAAAAAACTTCCATGATTACCGATTTACCGAATTAAAGATGAATGCACCGATTTATCGAACTTAAAGATGAATGCATTGATTTACTGATTTAAAGATGAATTTACCGATTACCGTAATGATGAATGTACCGATTTACCGATTCTAAAGATGAATGTATCGATTTACAGATTCTTAATGATGATCATTGTTTAATTGAATTCTTACCGAAGACTATTGATTATCGAATTATCGATTTCCATTCATGATTATCAAACTATAGTCTCTAATGATGATTACTGAACTACTGATCTCTATTGATGATTATCAAATTATTGATCTTTAATTATGATTATCGAATTTCTGATCTCCATTGAATTTATCGAATTATCGAACTCCAAATGATGATTTACCGGTTTACTGATACCTAATGATGATGAAAAATTGATCGCTATCGTTTATCGAATTGATCTCTACTAGATTATTGATTTAAGATTTACGATGTTCTATAATTCATCTATCGTTCTCTTATTACTTTGGATTGTTATTCCATAATAAAATGCCACGTTTTTATGATAAGATGAATGATCTATCTCTATTGTTATGTTATTCACACAAGCTTTTCAAATGCTTATGGGAGAGGACCTCCCCTGCATTGATCCCTACAAGTGGTTGATCACCTTGCTCGACGGATTAACTATGTGTGCGGCGATGATGCTCTGGTGATTATTGCACATGGATAAGGATTCCCTTTCATTTTCATGTCATATGCCAAGTTGAACTATGAGTTGTAACAAGTATAAATCTGAATACTATTGTAGTATGTACCTTGGAGTCTTATTTGGAAGACTATATTATTTTAATAGCTTCCACATCTTTTACGTTATCTTTAAATCATATCATTATTTTATCCTTCCGCTGATGTATCACTATTGGTCAATAGAATGGTCAATATTGTATCATCGTAGCACTTACGAGAGGAGACTTCGCCCATATAGCGAAGGCCGAATTTTGCGGTGTTACATTAATATTTTAGTAAGTCAACACATTATGCAATACTTTCAGAGACATTCTTATCCTCGTGGCTAGGATTCCACTTCTGTTACACAAGTTTTCACTTCCCCTTTCACATCAAGCAGGGTGATGATCATTTATATGATATTTTGTAATTTTAATCAAATATAGGTGTTTAAATCTTATACTTCAGTTTTATTAATAATTCCGGGTGGCATGACACTCGGTCATTCATCCATCAAATATTCTCATATTAAAGTAGGAACATATTTATTACAAAAAATAAAGATATTCCATTTTTCTTGTTTCATTTTTTTATAAAATATTTTAAATAATTTCTAAGGCATCTTCTGTCACCTAGAAACATCAAAATAATAATAATAATAATAATAATAATAATAATAATAATAATAATAATAATAATAATAATAATAATAATAATAATAATAATAATAATAATAATAATAATCATCATCATCATCATCATCATCATCATTATTATTATTATTATTATTATTATTATTATTATTATTATTATTATTATCATTATTATTTTATTATTATTCTAAGCCGTTTCTTCTTTAAAATAATATAAATAGTTGATAGGATAAAAAAGGGATAAACATGTGTGATGGCAACACCCAACAAGAAGATATAATCAATAAATGTTTCTAACCCTTCTGAAATAAAAAAAGTATAAAATTATCCAAGGAAAGATTTCTGGATTCAGAGATTCAAACTGCCTGCTCTCCTGCAACTTGAGCTAAATCCAACAAACATCCAAATGAGTATACCAGAGACTGCTCCAAAATGAATCCAAGTATTCTTCATCGACATCTTCGAATCTTTTCTCTATTCGCACATCATCGGACATATAGGAATAGGACACGATCTCCTTCTTTGAGTCCTTCCATACATATACCCTTCCACCTTCTCCTTGGGGCGATGCCTTCATGGACATGCAACTTGTGGAGCAGAAGAACAACAATCTCTCTCCTACGCTCTCCATTTCAATCCATTTGTTCTTTGAACTGTCAAACTCGTAAACGTGGATGATTGCATCATCAAAGCTCTTGAGAGCCAACAAAATCTTATCATCCATCTCAAGGAAATTGATGAGAACATTGGATTCTTGTCCAATTCTCGGCGGCTCCTCTCCGACTACAGTCAAAGTTCGATTGAAGATGTCATAAACTCCCAGTCTCAATCTGTCGTCCAAATGGTAGATCCGGTCCTTAGCAAAGAGGGGATACACAGACCGACGTGCATCGAAATAGCGTCCTTGGTGATTCACTTGGAAAGTTGTCCATCTTCGTTCTTGGAGCCGACAATAGCAAACAAAAGTATTGACTCCATACAAGGATGATAAGCCAACAACAACGCAATCCGGTGAAGTCGGCGGCGACGAGAAACAAAATTTATACCTTTCAGCTGATTCTAGTTTGGGAAGCTCAATGGTCATGCGAGTTAAAGGATTGAAGAAGAAGACGACGCCAGGAAATCGCCCATAGTGAATGAGCAACAACCAGCCATAGACGGAGCACTCGACGTAGACATTATCAGGCAGACTTGGTGTGTCGATAATGAAGTGTTCGTTGCGTAGAGGGTCTGTAAGGGTGCATATCTTATTATCATTGAAACGTCTAAGCATGCATGGACTCCCGTACGAGGAGGAGACCGGGTGCAAGTTAGGAGCCATGCACACTATTACACGTCTCCAGTTCTTGCACGTTCGTGATGTCTGGATGAGGTCGCCGATGTTCATACAGCCTGCAATCACCCACAAAATGTCTTGTGGTATGTCGGCCCAATTAGGGTTTTCTTTTTCTTCTTGTTCCATGAGTACCTGGTGGCATACATACATACATAAATTAATGTTAAGAAAGTAACAGATATAAATATATGCTCTTTGTAAATTAACATGGAGAAAGTCTTAATAATTATTCAAGGATCTTAATTAAATTCCTAGTAATCCCATATATTAATTAGTGTATACATATATACAAACCTCCATCTCCTGTTCCTCTTGTTGGAAGAAGGGCAGAGACATCGTTAACTAATTGCTTGATGGCCCTTCGTCTCTGGATTTTGCTGCACAGACGTGACACGACGATCTCTGTGGCCGGAGAACAGACGTTTGGCCGCAGCCCTTCGCAACAACAACAACAATAATATTATGATTGTTGTGTTATATAATTATTATCGTATTAATTACTGTTTTGATCTATTCAAATAATGCTATAAAAAAGGTTATTTGCACCACGCAAGTATAATTTTGGGGTATGATAATGTTATAGTCTTTATCAGTTAGTTATATCTAATAAGAAATAATTATTCATAAAATAATATCTTCAATGCTGAGATAAATAAACGACTACCTGCAGTTTATCAGCGGCAGATGTGGACCTCGACCGATGCTTTATTTTTTATGATATTATTTTTCTCATGCACGAGCCTCCAATTTGTAGCATCCGAGAACCAAAAACTTGAGACCGACTAGAATTTATAATATTAAACTATTTCAAAATTAATATAACGTTAAAAAAACAAGTTTGCGTCTGAGAAAAAAAATCATTAGATTATTTTTAACTCATAACGCATGATATTTTCTCATGCATGGTACTCTGCCGATTTATAATCTTAAGAAAACAAAGCCCTAAACCGGCTAAAATTAGTATAAGTTGAAAAGAGTTTACTTTTAAGTGGACTCGTTTATTCGTATTATCCTTGTTTTAAAATATGTTGAAATTTAGTGTCAAATATGTTTATTGCACCCGAGATCAAAAGCTCCAGATTGACTAGGATCTGTAATATTTTTCTCATGAAAAGACCGACGAGGATCAGTATAGAAAAAGACTTTATTTTAAGTGTGAATATTGAACTCCACTTCATCTCGGACTCGTGTCTTCGTGTTAAAATAATTGAAATTTAATACTAAATATATTAATATTTTTCTTTAAATAAAGCGCTTAATAATTTTATCTTAATATTATAATCTATCAGTAATAATGCTAGTAGAGAAAGATTATTATTATTATTATTATTATTATTATTATTATTATTATTATTATTATTATTATAATAATAATAATAATAATAATAATAATAATAATAATAGTTACAAATGATTGTTGTGTTATATAATTAATTATTTATTACTATTTTGATCTATTCAATAATAATGCTATTAAGATTATCTGCAACACGCAAGCATAAGTTTGGGGTATGATAATGTCATAGTCTTTATTAATTAGTTAGATATCTAATAAGAAATAATTTTTCGCAAAATAATATCTTCAGAGATATTAAATAAACAACTACGTACCTGCAGTTTATAATAATATCTGCGGCCCCATCAGCGGCAAATGTAGTCTTAAAGTTTACATGATATTTTTCTCATGCATGCGCCTCCAATTTATAGCATCCGAGAACAAAAATCTTGAGACCGACTAGGATTAATAATATTGAACTATTTCTAAATTAATATAACGTTAAGAAACAAGTTTGCGTCTGATAACAAAAATAATCCATTAGATTAATGCATGCATGATATTTTTCTCATATATGCACTACCATTTTATAATATTAAGAAAACAAAATACCTAAACCTATTACAATAATAAAGAATTTTGGAGACTAAATGTAAACCCCAAAAACTTAACCCAAAGGCCCACATATTTTAAATAGCCCACTACCCCCAAGTGGCCCACAATACCATTTAAGCCCTAGGTATATATACGGTGAACCAACCCCTTTTGTTAACTTCCTCCCAAAACTCTCCTCTCTTTTCTCATCTCCCTCTCCATAAGAAGTCACCATGGATTAGCGTTTAGGGAGCATTCAATCATTTTAAGCTCAAGAAGGTGTTGGAGGGAGGCAAGAGACTCAAGAGCAAGGGAACACTACAAGTGGGGGAGGTAGCAGAGCAAGGCACCAAAAATGAAGAAGAAGCTAAGAAAAAAAAAACAACTAGATTTCTAAGGTTCTTGTCAAAGTATATAAAGAGGATTCAATCTCTCCTTTTCTTACCTCATTCTATGAATGTGATAAGTATAAGAACACTTGTTCTTAGAAGGAAGAAATGTGAGGGATGACATAGAAATTCATGCATGAGTGTGATTGTTCTTGTGTTCTAATGTTCCTTATTTATGAAATTGTTATGCCATGAACCATATGATGAATGTCATGACCCTATTATGTTACTGAAATTTTTATGTGACCAATCATATGATTCCCTCATGCCATGAATCCTAAAACCATGAAAAACATGGACTAAGAATTCTAATTGTGCATATGAACTCTAAATTTTAACTTAGGCCAATTGAACTTAAATCTCACATTCTTTATGCAGTTTTGAGCATGTTAGAGACCCTAGAATTAAGAAAATATTGTATATATGAAGTTCCTTTCATGGTATGAGATTACGGGGGTATATGGGGGTGAAATTGTAGAGGTTTGACATGAAAATAGTTGAAACGTAGGGGAAAATTGAGCTCCAAAGGCTGACTACGAGCTGCTAGTAATGAGACCGTAGTGAGGTCATCCATACTGTAGCGAGGCTCTATTTGGACCGTAGTGAGCTCGCATGGGCCGTAGCGGCCTCTCGTGAAGCCATAGCGGGGCTTCCTAGAACCGTAGTGGGCCCTTATGGGCCGTAGCACAATTTATCGACCATAATGACGTCTTAAACTGTGGCGAATTCGCATCCTATCGAATTATTTTGATAGTGAACAAAGTCTGACTATGACCCTTTTAATGATCATGCTTTGTGAGGTGCTTATATGATCGTATTGCAGCCCAAGACCCCAGTAGCGTGCCCTTATAGAACCTTAGTGCACAATTTATGGTATGTAGCAGCGCTTATTTTTTTATCATTTACTCCTATTAACCTATTTAATTTATTTCCTTTATGAATTTATGTTTATGTTAGATTATTAATTAATCAATTATGATCCATGTTGTTAATCTTTTAATGATTATTGCACAATTATATGTCATGATTATGTTAGGTTATTATTTGAGCGCTAATGACCCATGCATGTATTCTTTTGATTATTAGTGTACAATTACATGACATTTATCATGCTCTTAGGTTAGAAAATCTTGTTTGATGATTGGCATACACCTACACACCGTTATGCATGTCAAGTCGTAATTAGGTTAAAATTATAAGATTGTTTGCTATGTTTGATGTATTGTAATAAAGATGAAGCTTTATGGAATTTAATCTTGGCACATTAACGATGGGGGAAGATTCATCGGCACTTCTATCTTTCACTAGCAATAGTGACTGAACTTCCCATGTATGCCTGATGGGAGAGTCACCTAGCTAGCCATGTTATGTGTTGATGTTGCCCAAGACTCCTCAAAGTAAAGATAACAATTGACCTATGATTACGATGATGATGCGGATGATGTGAGTTAAAGTTAACTCAATATGGATCATATGACTAATTATGTAAAGATGATGTAAAGGATGATGAACATCAACATAAGATGTATAAGTTTTTCTATATTTCATGTATGTGGTGTTTTTCATATATGTAATGCTTATGATTATGCTTATGTTTATCTTGAATTGATATATGTTCAAGGATTATGTTTATGTTCTTGATGAGTTATATATGATATTTATGCTGCATGATATGAGCTGACGTTTACCTACTCTAACCGGAGGGTTTCCACCGATCCCCTGCTCGGGATCCATGCAGGTGATGATGCATGATGGGCTTGACGGTGATGTGCTCATGATGGTGTTAGTTTGCACATGGTCATGTCTAGGTCATGTAAGCCTATAAGTCATTAGGGTTATATCTAATGAACTTGTTATCTGTATTTTATGCCTCGAGTCGAATGAGCGTAAGTCTCATGTGATGTCATGGGTCTTATCTTTGGCCATGGATTTATACCCTTATGTGGCAAGATGTTATCCACACTTAGAATTTTATATGATATATTTCCGCTGCCATGTTTTAATTATCATCAGGTTATCTTGTTATACTTCTTCCTATATGTTTGATTATCATGATATTATATTATATTTTCACTGCGATTTATATTTATTTCTATCATGTTATTTACAATACTATGGGCTTGCTTATTGTATATATATATGCTTTGTGGGTCCATTATGTATGTTCAAAGATCCATGTAGCATCGTCGAAAGCCCATGTGGATAAGGCCCATGTGGGTTCATTTTGGAGGGGTTATACTAAATTCATTGGTTGCTAAAACCCTACTTATGGTTCGGTATTGCTTTTTGAGACCAAAATAAGTTTGATCGCCCATGGTCCCTACAATCACGAAAGATATATTCTTTCAGGGACATATAACTTTGATCCCCAATAGTGTATGTTTGGGGCCAACAATTTTGGTTCTTAAAAGGCATAGTTTTAAGGACCAACTTTGATCCCTAAAGCTATATTTTTTACAAAACCAACACTTTTGGGCGCAAAAAGTGTACTATAGAAATCAATACATTTGGTCCCAAAAAGTATATTAATTAATAGCATTAATAGAGACTAAATTTGTAACCCTCTAAACATATATTATTGGCTACCATGATTGGTCCCTAAAAAAATACATTATATTCTAAATAATGTATTTAACAAATGTTAATAGGCAATGAATGTTCACCAATATCATTATAAAAAAGAATTAAACATAATATAATAATTACTACATTGAATTTCTTATTGCTCTTTGATACACTAAATATAAAAAATATGAAGAAATGAAGTGTCTAAGTAAAATAATTAGTTGAGATGTCTCTACCATAAAGTTGATTAACAAAATGCATCCTAAAATTACTTATGGTTAAAACATGAAGAAACTCTTTCTTCTATATGATCCCTCTATTCTCCTTAGTGAGACACTCATTTTTTCCTACAACAGTAAAATTAAAATGAATTCATCAATATAATGTCAACAATAAATATAACAATGTTAGAAATAGTGTAAGATATTAAGAAATATGAATGTTGATTAATGAAAGATCGAATATGACCTTGTAACACCCTAAATTTTAATAATAATAAAAGATAGGAGGAGGTAAGAAAATATATAATTTGATTAGGATTAGGAAAAGAATATGTAGGAGTCAAAGTCAAAGTGGTGTCCTATATTTTTCTAATCAATTTAATATTCTTAATCCTATCTTAATTAATTTTTAGAGGACTCCTAATCATAATATAAGTTAAATCCTAAAGAGTCATAATCTCACTCAAAGTCCATCTAAAAAGATTTTTCCTTATAAATAAGACACAATCCCTCCACCCATTTCACAATTTCTCTCCCTCTCTCTCTCTTTCTCTCCCTTGAAGACTAGAGAAGGGGGGGTCAACCATCCGCGGCAACCCGAGGAAGAAGAAAAATATCTACCACGTGAGAGGAACAAGGAATAATGATGAAAGGATAATGACAATCAGGTATGCAATTAGGATCATAATTAAGGTCTTCGATATGCAATAAGAAGATAATTAATATTGATTTGCGTCAAAATAATTATTCTCTCCTCGGATTCCTAATTGTTATTAATAAACCATGATTTGTCGGCAAAAATGATATGTTAATATGATAACAAATCCTAAAAACACGAACTATGTCCGACATAAACTAGTCCGTGTTCGTCGGACACAGGCCGCGTCACCTGCGACGCTGCCATTTCCTGCTACAACATCGGCATAACCCAGAAAAATGAAACACATTACTTACCACCACAAGCCGCATTTTCCCCAACAAATATAATGGTGGAGAAACCTTGCACCCTAACCCGAGCCATGCTATCATCCGATGCGACATATGTCCTCCATAGGTAATAGTGAATAAAACCCTCCCCTGAAATGGACCGCATCTATGAGGAACAGGGTCGTGTTCCACCAAACACAGTCCATGTTTAGGACACAAGTCTCTCACTAGAGGCAGCACAAACCATGTCGTCAATCGACGTGGGTAGTGTTCCTTCACCTGAAACGCCAAAATGATTTATTTTGCCCCTTATTTTATATGATATTTAATTGTATTGATTGATTGAAAATAATTTGATGAACGATGTAGGTTTAGGTGTCCTTAAATGATAACTTAGTCCAATTAATGATATGACTTAAAATCTATTAATGATTGTGATTGAACTTGGTGACTATTATTTATTGAATTTGTTTCTTCGGGAACCATTATTAATTGAATTGTGTTTCTTCAAAAACTATTATTTATGGAGATCAACTTGAGTCAGAAAGGGACCCCATGACCTAGCTAGCCACATTGGTATTGGGGACAATCTGAATCTTCAATGCATTGATAAGGCTCACAATGATTGTTAATGATTGTTTCACCTAAGGCTCTCCACCACATACAACTAAAAAGATTCCGCACTAGATGTGCGGCAATTCTACCAAAAGAAAACGGGCATCTATCATGGTTTGATCCACCACTGACCAATTGACATATGGTTATATTGTATTTCATGGTGAACCTTATGAATAGAAGTGGTCTTCCACCATAAAAAAAATCAAAAAAATGAAATAACAACTCCACGACCATTGATGTTAATGAAATAATATAAAATTACTGATTCCTCTCTACGATGACATTATATCTTATCGAACTATCAATAACTAATGTTTTTCCATTGATCATTAATAAATATGTTGGATTATTGACTTTTTACATTATCTATATTGCTTACAATTGATTTCATGGTATCTATCATTCTATTATTACATCGATCATTGTTCGAAAAAGGAAAATATCGTGTTTGTTCTAATATGAAATACTCATTATTATGTTATTCACACAAAATTTTCAAAACGCATGGCGGATGTCCTTCCTAGAGTTGTTTCCTATAGGTACTTGACATCATGCTAGGCGGGGTGACGTGTATGCGACAATGAAGCTCTGATTGCTATACACATAGTGAAGGACTTTTTATAGTATTATGTTATGTCCTTTAAATCAAACATAGAGTCGTAATAAAATACAACTTGGATACCATTTGAAGTCGTTACTTTGGAGCTCCTCATAATTATGTTTCTTTCATATTATTGTATGCTTTAGTTGATGTGTCACTTTTTTTTAACCTTTCATGATCAAGAAAATGGTCAAGTAATGTATAATACTAGCGCTTGCGAGAGAAAGCTATGCCATATGGTGAAGGCCTAATTTTGGTTGTTACAGGGTTCATGTCTTGTTCTTGCACATTAGTGGAGAAGATAATTTTAAATGACTCGATTTAATGAATACTTGTAATAAACAAGAAAAGTGAAAGACATGAGCACGAGAAAAGGGTTCATCACTTTTATTTGAAACAGTTCCTTTGTTTATTCTTTTTGTTTTCAATTTTCGTTGTACATTTCTTGCTTGCAATGACATAGAAGCAAAAAAAGTTTAGATATATGTACGAACATGGTTGTGATTCATGTCTATCTAGCCTTAACTTGTACCCAAAGTGAAAAAAATATCACATGGTGTTATCTTCTTGACGAGATGGAAGGATGTGATGAACGAAGAAGCTTTTAAAAATATCCAATCACACAATCTAAACTACAAGCGCCTGGTAGTCGATTATAACATATATGGTATAAAATCATTCGTGGTTACAATATTCCTTTAACACCATTGTCGAATAGAATAAAGTCCATCACATCTCTCATCCGGTTGATGAATTTCTCCAACTGTGATAACCTTTCAAGTCACAATTATGAACCACGCACTTTCGAGGTGGATTCAAGGTGTTGGAAAATTGTATTAGTGCTATGATAGTTAAATTTAGTGCTTATGATAATGAGTTGTTGATAATAAATAATGTATGTTTGCTAGGACGGATGTGTATTAAAACAACTATTATAAGTTAGATTTTAAGTGAACTAATAAGGTGGCCGTGCAGAAGATCATGTGAGGAGGTGATAAAGAAGATGTTATGGAGATCCATGGAGGAACAACAAAAGGAGTTCTCGAGTCGAAAAGACTAGCGTGTGCTGTGTGTGGGTAGGATTCTTCATGGAATGAAATAACATTTATTTGACACCAACTTATATCTAAGCAACATTGTCCATGTTGCGAGATAGGATAACAAAGGAAGAGACATGGAATATAGAGAAGTTCAAGTTGTTTTTGTTATACAAACAAATGTAGTTTTAACATTGAAGTAATGAGTAATTCGGTGTGCAATTAGGTAAAAGTAGAAAACATGAGACATCAGATGAGGAGAGGGGACTCTTTGAATCACATAAGTTTGTCCTTAGAATGCAAAGTTCGAAAAGCGATGTGGGATAAAAGATTATGATTTTTCATGATAATATTTTTTTATTAGGAACTCCATTTTGTTCGTGATAGATCCGATGATAAAGTAAGACGTACGTAGTAATTGGAGAAAAGTTGATGAGGTCTCGTTCTGAATAAATTTAACAAGTTTTTGAAATTTAGATGTTGTTTCCAATAGTAGTGTTCATTTTGAAGACTTTTGTATAGTATAGAGTCTAGTATAGTTTGACATGCAAGTATTTAGTTATTAGTAAATAAGTTGTTTGTTATTTAAATAAATTATTTTACAATTTTATTAATGGCCTGCTTTTTCTCCATTCAAGGAGATCTAACGAATAATAATGAACAATCACACCGTATTATTGGAAATTATAAAAATATACGTTATTATATTTCAAGTTCCATTAGTTTAAATTAATGCAAATTTGACAAAGTTGGACTCTGTTTCCCTTTTCGGTAACTATACAACCGTTACAAATCTCTTCTGGTTATTAATCCGTCATTCCCTCATCTGATCTGCTAAGCAAAAATATTATGCACTTCTTCTTCCTGCTCTTCTTTCTTGATTTCTTGATGCCTTCTCGCTCGCTTGCGTACTTTGTTCGTCTTCTCCATGGAAACACCTCCAGAAGTAGAAGTAGCGAGTAGAAGGTGGTCGCTTGTTGGTGAACAACGTCCGATGCAGCTGCAGGTTGGGTCACAAACACGATGCCAAGAACCACCACCGCCTGCTCTGCTGCAAACGGAGGATCAATTTTCTGGTGCTGTCCCCGGCGTGGTGTTCCACCCGAGTGACGAACACCTCGTGGTTTACTACCTCCGCCGCTACATCTCTGACCTAGCGTTGCCTGAAGGACTCGTTGTTTCCGCCAACGTCTATGGGACCGAACCGTGGAACTTGCTACTGGACGGTCGGGAAGAAGGTTTCTTCTTCTGCGGGCGAACACGACGAGCAGCCAAGTCCAAATGGCCTTCGAGAGCAGCTGGAGAAGGGTCATGGCAATCTTTCAAGAGCGAGGAAGAGATCAAGTCTGCTGTGGACGGGTGCGGCGAGGTCACCATGGGAATCAAGAACAGCCTCACCTACAAGCACCGGGAGCGCAAGTACTTTGGTTGGGTCATGTACGAATTCGAGCTGTTCCACAAGGAATTAACCTTTCAAGAAACCGTGCTCTGCCACATCAAGCAGACCCGGAAGGGGAAGAAGAGGCAAAGACAACAAATCCTCCTCCTGCCGTCGTCAACTGATAATTGCACCGGCAACGGCGACGACGACGTAGCTTCCTGCTGCTCCTCTGCTTTGATGTGACCTCCTCTCAAGAAGAGGAGAAGAGATGATCAGACGTCAGAGCCAACATCGTCCAAGATGCCACAAATAAAAATAAAAGATGATCACGTCGCATTTTTGAAAAATCAACAACATCCAAGGACAGCACCTTGCAGCTCCTCCTCTGCTGCTGCTGCTGCAACAATTCCACCACCTCCGCAGGAACAATTCCAACTCCTCGCCTCCAGTTGTGATTCTGTGGGAGATCCTCCTTCAACGTTTGAATCCTCTGTTGATCAAGAAACCAACGTCATTTTGGATTTAATCAATTGTAGCACCTATCAACAGCAGGAGAAGATCAGCTCATCTGATGCTCATGGAATTGAATCCTCTATTGATCAATATCAAGATCATGATCAAGATCAAGAAATCTGTAGTTGAAAACAAACAAATGTAGTTGAACATCGGAAGAATGTGTAATCCAGTGTGCAATTATGTAAAAGTTGAAAACATGAGACATAAGATGTGGAGAGGGGCCTACGTCAATCACACAAGTTGTACATTCCAATGCAAAGTTCAAAAAGCGATGTGCGACAAAAGAATATGATTTTGTCATAACAATATTCTTTTATCTCGAGCTAAATTTTGTTCATGGTAGGTCCGATGATAAAGTAAGACACATGTAGTAATTGGCGAAAGGCTCATCAGCTCTCCTTCCAAATAAATTTAACAAGTTTTTGAAATTCGGAAATATCGGGAGTACATTATATTTGTTATGAATGGAATACAAGAAGATAAACTCAAGAAATAATCTAAAATATAATATATTTTTTAGGTAGTAAATAATATTATTTACTTTAGATGTTTTTTTTCCAATAGTAATGTTCATTTTCAAGATTTGTATATAATAGGGTCTAGTATAGTTCAAAACATGTATTAACTCATTTGATGTGAGACGGAGGGAAATCGACAATGTGGTCGACTGAAATCGCCTCCGGTGCCAGCGTGATGTCCACAAGGCCAAATTGCGTACAAAGCATGAGAAAGAAATTAAATCACAATGCTGAGTTTAATTCATTGAGGAGTGTCCAAACGTACCGTCTGATGTCATTATCATCATCGGGAAGTTGCTTGTCGGTGATAACCTTGTCATTGTGTCGTTGTGTGCGGGAGAGATGAACGAGAGAGAGAG
>LTAE01002360.1:22917-44634 GCA_001647135.1 Pontederia paniculata | reverse complement strand
AGTACAAAGAAAGGAGAGTTGTAAGGGAGCCTTCGCCCTCTAAGAAGGATATAGTGAACTCCGAAGATCTCGTGAAGAAGATCGGAGCGGGGATGTAGGCCAGGAGTTCGGCCGAACCTCGATAACAAACGTTGCGTTTGTTTTGTGTGTTTGTTCCTTTTTACTCTCTTCTCTTTGTTCATATTTGTATATGTTTGCTTCCGCTAACACAACATTAAGAGATTTAAGTTAAGAAGAACAAAAGTTTTTAATATACCAATTCACCCCCCCTCTTGGTGCCATTCTAGAACCTACATATGTTTCCCATACTTTTTCACCACGAAGCGCATATCATATCATTGCTCTTCACACTGCTTCGATTTGTCTAGTTGTGATCCAAGCGGGTTCAAGTGACTGAAGAGCGTATTTGTCGAAACTAATATCTTGATTGGTGTCACCTTATTGATAATTAATTGACAGTAATCAGATCTCAACTCTCCTATAGCTATTTTATTATTTTAATCATGTTGATAAGAATGAATTATTCTTGTGGTGAATCTAATGCTCAAAATCTGAATGTGATATGACTTCTGCCTTTGGAATTTAGTTTAACAACAATTTTGACTTCCTATTGTTTAGATAGTTGAAACATTGTCATAACCTCAACATAACCTCATTGTTTGCATTATGTTTAACTCAAAATTTTCATATATTTTGAACTAGTTCCCTTATGTATTTATATTAGATGCATCATTCTATAATTTCCCACTTCAATTATCAATTTAATGGTCAAAATAAGAAAGAGTTAGAGCTCTATATTTGTTTATTGAAGGAAGGAGGCAAAATCACCAACATGTCAAGTCTTCTATTTTAGAGAAGTTGCATTGTAGAAAGTTGATATGTATTTTAGATTCCTACAAGACCAGGTAGGACAACTTCATCATCATTTTACAATTGAAATGGAATATTTGTGCACCTAGTAAAGATGGAAGGTGTCAAACTCCTTAGAAAGTAATTGATAAAATGAGCACGATTTTGGGAGCTGAGGTTCCGCAGAAAACTCTTTAAAAGTGGAAAAATTTTTGGAGGCTGAGAGGTGGACATCTAGCCAGACTGGAGACATGAAAGCTAAAGCATATTCATTATCCATCTTCAAACACTTTTAGATTTGGGTCTATAACATATATAGTTTTGTGCTACCATCATGCCTCTTATTCTACGATGACCTAACATGCGTAAGTTCGTATTCCATGGCTAGTGAAAGGTTGTTCTGAATCATGTTATTTGATTCTATGAATCACAATTTATTTTCCATTGATTCATGTGTTGCATGATATAGTTCTACTTACTTTTTGATGTTTTACCTAAGTTTATGTTTCTTTTTGCGAAAGGATTATTCATCTCTCTATCTCTTAGTGACCATCATCTCGTTTGGTGTAACTCGAGAGAGCTCACCTACAATTGTGAATTGAGAGGTTAATCACAACAAGAGAAATTGGTCGATTTTGACGAACCTATAAACTACAAGTACTTCAACTTTATCTTGAAAATTTTCTTCACAAGAGTGATTAATATATTTTCCTAAGTCAATAAGGAGAGTTAGTTGGCTAGTATATTGACTAGTTTCGAATTGATTTAACATGGGTCGATAGTTAAGCTAGTACAACGAGAGTCTCTTGGTTGATACTTTTGCCTCTTCTTCTATTGTGATTCCCATGTTTTGACGAAATTGATAATAAAGTTTGAATGCAAAGGTGGATCCATGCTCTGAATTTCAACCAATCTTGTGCCACTATCCTTATCTGTGTTTTTTTACTTGTTCTTATTAGCATCTTATGAACATTAAAAAAATTAGTTTAATAATCAACAATCTCCCTGTTTACCAGTTTGTCTAGATGATTCACATAAGAAATTATTTGTAAAAATCTCTATGGATCGATGCCCAAGGTAATTCAATTATAAGTCACACACTTGCACCATAAGAGTTGTGCGAATTGGATTTTTAAATTGAAAATTTGTTATGTAACAATCATTGTTACAACCTTTTGTGTCACAACCACAACCCACTACACAACATGCATCACTAGTTAAAGTGACTTTTCTTGATGGTTAATAATTATTCTTGTGAATTTTTGACATTTTAAGTACTACAATAAATTATCACGCTCTTATGTTTTTAAATTGTGTTTGGAATTTTATTTTAGAAACTTATGCATCACCACACATATTTTTACATGTTTGTTATGTGATCTCTATATCACACCTTATGCAGAAATCATGGTTAAGAAAATGCAACTCACACCTATATTCATCTGCATGACCACTTCTATGCATCATGGGGCATGCCCACTAAGAATTGCTAAGACCATGATTCCTAATATTGTGTTTGAAAAAATAATGTCAATAAAACCATTGATCGATGGCGATGGCTTCCATTTGCTGATATTTTAAAGAGCGGTTGTTTTATTTTTTTTTCCTTTGTTGTTGGTTCCGATGACTTGAGAGGAAGATAAAAGTCTTTGATAGTATTTTTCTATAATAATTTATATTAGAGATAGGATGAATTTATGTTTGCTTCTAGCACTCTTGTTGGACGTTGTGTAATGCCCTAAAAATTTGACCGAAGACATATGCTTCCAGAACAAAATTTCCAACCATTATATGAACTTATGACATTATGATTTAAATTTAGTTGCCGACTTAAAATGCACTAAATTTAAAAACTTAAAATTGATATTGCAGCGGTAACATAAACATCTTTATCCAAATCGAATCCATTATTAGGCTCGAACATATATCCATAATAATGTTTATACACGACATCAAAATAAGAAGTTTGCATTCTAATTTGCAATTTTAAAGGATCATAGGCCATACATGGACTTGGAATACAATTTTTCATAACATGAGTACAAATGACTCGATCTCTTAAGCATGAAGTAGATAACGCAACTCTAGTCTGTTAATACTTTCTTATGTGCAACCATCTATCAAGAGCGTCGCCATTCGAGCCATCTTATAACATGTACCATCACCTGCACAAACTTGAATATAGGGAGGCCCACCTCTCATTAGTTGTATGTAAGGGTCTTCTTTATAATCATAAAGAACACTCATAAACATAATATGAGTATTCAATGTATAAATAGGTTAACAATTAAAGGAGAGATATCTCAATAACTTCCTTAACATGTATCCTAGCATAACACTTATTTCAAGGGTCATCATATAATCATTAGCATCATCTTCATAGTTCAAGGGCATTTTCAAAGCTTGAGACATTTCATAACATAAAATATAATACATACATGTAATAGATAATTGTCTAAGTAATTTATATTCATGTCCATCATTTGTATCTTATGTTGAATCTAGGATTCCGAGAATGTTTTGAATGATCACAAATTTGTAAGTGAACTCAGCTTGTACTGATGAACTTGTTGAGCTGACTTATGTAACAGGATATATTCAAGTTCAGAGTAGTGGTCGACCTGAGCTGAAGGAATGGACGACCAATGCACACGTAATATATATCAGAAGAACTACATGTGTGAAGGGGACGCCCTAAGTACATGAAGCGGTCGACCAACATCAGAGAGAGAGAGCATGTGATGAGGAGCAGCAGAGCATAATCCCTTTGCTTCGGTCGACCGTTGCCTTTGATCTCTTTTCAGATGCATCCTTCTTCAATATTGGTCGACCTGTAAACTTCTGAACTTGAAACATCTTGTTACAGAAATCAGTTCAACAAGTTCATTAGTACAAACTAAGTTCCCTTACAAATTTTTATGGTCATCGAAACACTCTCGGGATCCTAGATTCAACAATCTTCCCATTTTTTATGATTACAAATTCATAAGGAGTGAACTTAGGGTTAGTTATAAACATGAAGCTTATTCAAAAATTTTAACTAACCAAACATTCAATAGAGGAGATTAGGTCAGCAATAAATTTGTGAATCAGAATTGAGATAAAGAGCTGGAAATTTATCAATGTGTGCATATATTTTGGTATAACCACATAAGAGCTATACAAATAATTTGGGAAAGTGGGGTAATAAACATGAGAGAATGTACATTTAAACCTAAAATGAGCAAAAAATGAGAGTGTTTAAGCACGAAATCATCTATATAAAAACTACTTATCTGGATGCTCGAGAAATATTTTGTTGCAGGGCTGGGAGTAGCCAAGCAACAGGAATTGGGTGGCAATTGTCCTACCCGTACTATGTTTAACATCACTGCGCTTCCAAAATTTAATTTTATCAATATATGGTGACCTCAACATTTAATTAGGTGAAGCATAGTTTCCCTTTATCTTTTCCACATAGTTAAATCCTTACATTAGGAATAAACTATCATTCTTATCATCTTAGAGAAGTTGGTTGCATTTTCATCGATCGCCCTTCCGGTGAGTCGATGTTGGCCATGTCAGGTGAAGACACTGTCTGTTTCCCTCTTTACATCACGGTAACAATAATAAAATAAACCTCTTCGGACACGCGTCATTTCTCGGTCGTGTCTGTTCTCTGATGCAAGTTGCGTCGTCATCTATTCTCCTTATTAAAATATGTTAGCCTCTGCATTAGGGCAATGACAGTTGTGTCCATCATTAAAATTGGGCCATTTCACTATCATAACATTTTAGGGTTATTGTTCATCTTTTGCTGCTGATGCGGATTGTGTTTAGATCGACGTGGGCCGTGTTACATCTTCGTTTAACATTAACTTTGTTAACCCGAATGTGCGCTTTATGTCAGGATGACGTAAGCCGTGTTCGGTGATCATCCATGTCCGTCCAACATGACCATTGTTAGGGTTCCGGCCAAGGATGGGGTCGTGTCCCAGGGAGGACTCGAACCGCGTCATGGCGTGACATATACATGTCGGCGGAAATGACCGGATCCAGAGTGAACGTGGATCGTGTTTTGTTGACAGAGTCCGCACACGCTGTAGGCACGACATCATCTCGATGGACGCATGCCGCGTTTGAGGGGACGTGGTCCGTGTTCCATCGTCGTGTTCTTAATTAAACCATAACTATAGGGCAAAAATACTAAATAAATTCTGGCCGAAATAGTCTATTCATCTAGGCAGTAATTCATGTACTAAATAGTCTAATAATCATATTAAATCAACATAATCGAGCATGAACTCTAACATGCAATTTATAAATCATATCAACCTGTCTTTTGGGATCCTCCTATTTACATACAGAATCTTGTAGGGTTGTTCTTCGGTCTTCAACTACGCTCTCTTGATCTTCTCTATTGCTCCTGATCTCTATCACATTCTCCTAAGAGTTGAGCATAGTTTTAGGATAAGAGAAGGAAGAGAGAAAGAGAAAGAGGGAGAAAAAATTCTAGGAGAGAGAAACATTACCTAAGCACCTGGAGGAAGAGGGAGAGGGATGCTACGATGGCTTGCAAAAGAATGAAATTCTTCTCCTCTCATGTCTATTTATAGGGGTGTGCTTAAGGTTTCTCAATTTAAATCAAACTCTAATTTAAATTTGAATTCTAAGATTTAAACCAACTAAATAATCTTATCTAATTAATTCTCAAAATTAACTGGTTAAAATATTTGAATTTAAATCTCGGACTCTCTATTTGAATTTAAAATTCTGGAACGCCACTTGGACGCCTCAACACGGCCCGTGTTTTATCCGTACATGGCCGTTATTGGGTTGTGTTGGCAACACGACCCATGTTGCAATGCAACATGGCAACATGTCCCGTTTTTATGTGCAAGATGTTACATAATAAACCTCTTAAAAAATGAATTTGTCCTCGAATTCAATACGATGATAAAGGCTTACCAAATAAAACTGGAAATTTCTTGCTCAACTCATATTCCAGCTCCCATGTTGCTTCAGTATCTCGGCACTGACTCGACGCCACTTTGGCCAATGTCACCTTCTTGTTCCCTTGGCGTTGTAGGTGACGCTCTAGGATCTTTACTGATTGCTCCTCGTAGGTGAGATCCTCCTTCAGGTTGGGCTCCTCCATCCTGATGACGTTGGCATCATCGTGCTGGTACTTTATCAGCATGGATACGTGGAAGACGTTGTGCACTCGCCCATAGGAAGGGGTAGTGCTAGTCGACATGTTGTTTCTCCAATTAGCTCCAACACCTCGAAGGGACCTACATAATGAGGGTTGAGTTTACCTCGTTTGCTAAACCATATGACACCTTTAGTTGGGGAGACCTTAAGCATCACTTTGTCTTCCACCTAGAAAATATGCATACGACATCCTTTGTTAGCATAGGTATTTTGTCTGCTATGTGCATCCTTCATTCTTCTTCTAATGTACTCTTGCACTATCTCTGGGCCCATCAACTTTCGTTCGCCCACCTCGCTCCAACATGTTGTTGATCGGAAGGTCTTCCATAAAGAGCTTCATACGTGGCCATGTCGTTGCTGAAGCGGTAGTTGTTGTTGTAGGCGAATTCGATGAGTGGCAGGTGATCATCCCAACTGCCATGCCAATCCAATGCGTGTGCTCTAAGCATGTCCTCTAGTGACTAGATCGTCCTCTCATACTGTCCATCTGTCTATGGATGGAATGTTGTACTGAAGTTTCAGTCTGATCCCAAGGGCATCTTGAAAACCTTTCCAAACTCTAACTGTGAATATCGAGTCTCTATCAGATACTATGGTCACAGGAATTCCAGGTAACATAATGACTTATCTGACATACAAGTCCATCAGGCTTTCCACTGATTGCTTTCATTTGATGGGAATGAAGTGGACATACTTAGTGAGTGTGTCCACCACTACCCAGATGGCATCATTAATTCACTCGGATCTGGACAAGCTGGTCACAAAGCCCATCACTATATGTTCCCACTTTCACTCTAGGATGCTCAAATGTTTGAGCATACCATTCATCCTATGGTGCTTTATCTTAACTTGCTGACAGACTATACATTTGGCCACATATTCAGCAATTTCCTTCTTCATATTGTTCCACCAATAGGTCCGTTGCAAATTTCTGTACATCTTGGTACTCCTCGGGTGAATGGCAAACTCTGACTTGTGACATTCATTCAGCACCTCACTCCTAAGTGCTACGTCACTAGGGACCCACAAGTGACCTCTGTATCTGATCCCTCCATCCACAGACATGACGAAGTCTTGAGATTCATGGCCGCACCTCTTGCGCATATGGTCGAACACTGGATGAGCTACTTGGGCAATGATGATTCTATTCACCAAGTTTGATTGCTCTTGATGAACCATCAATGTGGCTTCAGTCCTGCCAGGTCTTGGATTCCATTGAATTATGTCCTTTAGCTAGTTCCATAGGTGTACCTTCATGCTGGCAAGTGCTCCTTCCCACTTCCTGCTCAGTGCATCAGAGACTGAGTTGGCTTTCCTTGAGTAATATCCGATTGTGATCTCATAGTTTGCCAAGCACTCGATCCATCTGTGTTGTCTCATTTTGAGGTCTTTTTGCATGAAGATATCTTCAGGCTTTTATGATCAATATAGACCTCAAAGTTTTCGCCATACAAGTAGTGCCTCCATATCTTCAGGGCGAAAACCGATGTTGCCAATTATAGTTCGTGAGTAGGGTAGTTGACTTCATGCTTCTTGAGTTGTCTAGAAGCATATGCTACAACCTTGCCATGCCGCATGAGTACACAGCCAAGACATGTTCCACAAGCATCATTGTACACCACATACCCACCACTCTCAAAAGGTTTGGTTAGTATTGGGGCAATAGTCAATCGGGTCTTCAGCTCTTGGAAGCTTTGCTCGCACTTCTAGGACCAAACAAAATCTACTCCTTTCTTAGTCGAGTTTGTCAAAGGCGATGCGATATTTGAGAAGTCTTTGATAAATCGCCTATAGTATCCTGCCAGTCCCAAGAAGCTGTGAATGTCTCCGACATTTCTTGGCGGTGACCAATTGGAGAAAAAATCAACTTTTCTCGGGTCCAGGTTTGATTGGCCGCGGAGCCCCTACCTCACAGGTTGTTTTAGAGATTCCAAGGGGAATGGCGATTCCTTGCTTCGACAATATGTGATCGAGGAACATAATCTGGTCTAACCAGAATTCACATTTAGATAACTTTCCATACAACTGGTGTCGCCGCAAAGTTTCCAATATGATCCTTAGATGCTCTTTGTGTTCCTCTAGGCTCGATGAGTAGATCAAGATATCATCAACAAAGACAATGACAAATTGATCCAAGTAGGGCCTGAACACCCTGTTCATTAGATCCATGAACGTGGAAGGTACATTCGCCAATCCAAAGGGCATCCCAGAAAATTCATAATGCCTGTATCTGAATCTGAATGCAGTCTTGGGCACATCCTCCTCTGCAACCTTCAGATGGTGATAGCCGCTCCTCGGGTTGATCTTAGAAAATATCGCAGCCTTAAAGAGTTGATCGAAAAGATCATCAATCTGCGGTAGAGGATATTTGTTCTTGATGGTGACCTTGTTGAGCATTATGTAGTCGATGCACAACTTGAGAGTCGTCCTTCTTCACGAACAAGACCGGAGCATCCCATAGTGAGATGCTCGATCGGATAAAACCCTTGTCCAGGAGCTCTTGTAGTTGCTTATTCAATTCCTGCATTTCTATAGGTGTCATCCTATAGGGTGCCTTTGAGATTGGAGTTGTGCCTGGTAACAACTCTATCTTGAAGTCGACTTCTCTCTAGGGTGGCAAGCTAGAGATGTCTTCTGGGAAGACATTCACGTATTCTCTAACGACATCCAACTATTATGGATCCTTCTCCTTAGGATCGGTGCTGATGACACTAGCCAGGTAGCCTCTGCATCCACTCTCGAGCAGCTGCTAATGAGTTTATATATGCATTTTCATAACAAAAAATAAGAATTTTTTGAAATAAGGCTATGTAGTAGTTCTCAAAAAATTATGACAAATGTGATGACACATTTAATTACGAAGCTTGTTACATAATAAAGGAAGAAATGTGTTTTTAGCTGGGTAAGAATTCATGACCTTTTTTAGCAGGAAAATGTCTAAACTGCTATATCAACCAATTTTGATAAATCAAACAATTTCATATGGTTCAAGACCAAATGATGATGAATGTTCTAGTAGAACTAGATTAAACATAAGGGAATACTTAAGAAAATTAAAGCAACCAAATATCAAGAAGTCAATCTTGACGTGATGCAAACTCTCTTTTAATACATTGACAATGTAAGGACCCAAGATTGATGAGAATGAAAATTAGATGATGAGAACGAAAGTTAGTCCCACATGGACAAAATACGAAGGTGATCATGAGATTATATGTAGCATCCTCCTTTATCATTCAAGACTCGTTGGAAGAAAACCATGAGGGACTGTGCCATGCGGAGCAAGGAGACTCCATAGGGGCCACCTCTAGAACCCAAGTGGACAATATATGAGGGGTAAGGAGAATGAGCCATTGGGCAACTTTGATACTACCTAAGACAATTAATATTTGTGCGGGCCACTGGCCCAAAGCAAATAATTTATTGAATGGATCGGGGGCATTACAGAAAGTATCAGAGCCTAACGTCGGGACCCTTTTGGCGCCCCATTGTATAGAGTGTTATGTGCAAAGCATCACGAGCAGTCGCAGCACCAACCACAAGTAAGTTGTCCTAGTAAGGCATAATCATTGATTTGACATGATTATTTATGATATGTATAGATGGCTCCCAAACGTGCTCCTAGTCAGTAGGTTGAGACCAATGCAAATCAAAATGAGGCGCAGAGTGAGGCTAGGAACGATCAGGCCCCGCCAAAATAGACTCAACAGGCCCCAACTAATAAGGGCCAACCGACTTATGTTGTCAAGGATACGATCCAGCATTTCATGAAGATGTCCCCTCCTGAGTATAAGGGTTCTAAGGGTGTAGATGATGCTAAGCGTTGGCTGGATACAATGGAGGAGACCTTCGCACTAATGTGTTGCTCAAAGGAGATGAAGGTCCTATAGGCTACCCATCGCTTGGTGAAGGATGCAAAAGACTGGTGGACGACCACCAAAATCACCAAGTTTTCTGACCAGGAAGTCATTCCTAGGAAGAGATTCAAGGAAGTCTTTAAGAAGTGCTACTTCACTACTTATCAGCGCAGTTTGAAGCAGCGAAAATTTTTGGAGCTGCAACAAGGCAGCATGACAGTGGACGAGTATCGTAATGCCTTCGTTCGATTGGAGAAGTACAACAAGTTTGGAATTGAGGAGCGAGATAGGACAGACCGCTTTGTCCAAGGGTTGGCTCCAGACCTGAGGACTAAGACTCTCGGGGGTAACTGCAAGACCCTCGATGAGGCCTCTGAATTGGCGGAACACATGAAGCAAGATGAAGCTAATCGTCGCAAGGATGCCAGAGGAAAGCTCCAGTGCAGCAGGTCGTCCATAATCGATCGAGGTGGGATAGGCAACGCCAGCGCCCTGTCAGACGTGACAACCGCAGGGACAATCGCCCTAGGCCCTATGTCCCTAAAGATGTACCTCCACCACGGCAGCAGCAGCAGTCCCAAGCACCACAAGGGGGAGCACTATGCAACCACTATGGGCGCCAACACATTGGAGAATGCCACATGAAGATAGGTGCCTGCATCAACTATGGGAAGAAGGGGACTACATTAGGGATTGCCCTGATCACAGGAAGAATGACTAGAATCGCAAGGGCAATGCCAACCCTGCTGTACATTATAGGGCTTACAATATGGAGGTGGACCCAGCTCAGCCCCATCAGGATGTCATTGGAGGTACTCTCCCTATAGCTGGACTTAGTACTTCTATTTTATTTGATTCTAGGGCCACCCATTCATTTATCTCCCATGATTGTGCCACTATTTTAACCTTCTCGCGTTGGACATGAAATACATCATGGACATCACCACCCCTATGGGCACACTCCATGCCACGAAGTACCTTCCTAATGTACCAGTGATAGTGGAGGGGAAGGACTACACAACATCCTGATAGTCATCCCTATGAAGGAGTATGATTTCATCTTGGGTATGGACTTATTGTACTACGATGATGTTGTACTCATATGTAAGAAGAAGAAGGTGGTCCTCAGCTCTCACGGAAAGCGGCAAGCAACGATAAGAGGAAGGACCACAAATGACAACAAGATGATGATAACAGCAATGCAAGCACAACAACTGCTGGAGAGTGCATGCAGAGGCTACTTGGCTAGTGTCACCAGCACTGAGCCTAAGGAGAAGGATCCACAACAGCTCGATGTTATCAGAGAATACATGGATGTCTTTCCAGAAGACATCTCTGGCTTGCCACCACAAAGAGAAGTGAACTTCAAGATAGAGATGTTACCAGGCACAACTCCAATCTCAAAGGCACCCTACAGGATGGCACATGCAGAGATGCAAGAGTTAAAGAAGCAACTACAAGAGCTCCTGGACAAGGATTTCATCAGACTGAATGTCTCACCTTGGGGCTCTCCGATCTTGTTCGTGAAGAAGAAGGACGACTCTATCAGGTTGTGCATTTACTACAAGATGCTCAACAAGGCCACCATCAAGAACAAGTATCCTCTACCAAAGATTAATGACATTTTCGATCAACTCTCCAAGGTTGTAGTATTTTCTAAGATCGATCTGAGGAGCGGCTATCACCAACTGAAGGTTGTAGAGAAATATGTGCCCAAGACAACATTCAGATCCAGATACAGACATTACGAATTCCTGGTGATGCCCTTTGGATTGACGAACTACCCCACTCACGACCTAGAGTTGGCAGTAGTGGTTTTCGCCCTGGAGATATGGAGGCACTACCTATATGGTGAAAACTTTAAGGTCCACACAGATCACAAGAGCATGAAGTATATCTTCACGCAAAAAAGACTTCAACATGGATTGAGTGCCTAGCAGATTATGACATCACAATTGGATATCATCCAAGGAAAGCTAACTCAATTGCAGATGCATTAAGCAGGAAGTGGGAAGGAGAACTTGTCAGTGTAAGGGTACACAAGTGGAACCAATTGAAGGACATGATCATGTGGAACCCAAGACCTAGCTGGACTAAAGCTAAAATGATGATTCATCAAGTACAATCGGACCTGCGGAACAAAATTCTTATTGCCCAAGCAGCTGACCAGAGTTCGACCACATGCGCAAGAGATGCAGTCATGAAGCTCAAGATTTCATCATGTCCGTGGATAGAGGGATCAGATACAGAGGTCGCCTATGGGTCCCCATCGATGCAAGACTTAGAAGGGAGGTGCTGAATGAAGGTCACAAATCAGAGTTCGGCTATCCACCCATGGAGCACTAAGATGTACAAGGATATGCAAAGGACCTACTGGTGGAATAACATGAAGAGAAAAATTGCTGAGTATGTATCCAGATGCATTGTTTGTCAGCAAGTTAAGATCGAGCACCAGAGGCCTTATGATATGCTCAAGACTTTGAGCATCCCAGAGTTGAAGTGGGAACACATAGCCATGGACTTTGTGACCAGCTTGCTTATATCCAAGAGAGGCAATGATGCAATCTGCGTAGTTGTGGACAGACTCACTAAATCTGCACACTTCATTCTCATAAAATGGAAACAATTAGTAAAGAGCCTGATGGACTTGTTTCAGAGAAGTCATTAGGTTGCATGAGCTTTCAATGACCATAGTATCTGATAGAAACCCCTGATTTACAAGTAGAGTTTGGAAAGGTTTCCAAGATGCTCTTGGTACCAGACTGAACTTCAGCATAGATTCCATCTACAGACAGATGGACAGTAAGATAGGACGATCCAGACACTGGAGGACATGCTTAGAGAATGCACACTGGATTGACATGGAAGTTGGAACGATCACTTGCCACTAATCGAGTTCGCCTATAACAACAGCTACCACTCCAGCATCGGCACGGGCCTATATGAAGCTCTTTATGGAAGACCCTATCGATCGCCATCATGTTGGAGTGAGGTAGGCGAGAGGAAGATGGTGGGCCCAAAGATAATATAGGAGTACGCTGATAGAGTGAATCTCATCAGAGAAAGGATGAAGGTTGCGGAGAGCAGGCAGAAGACATATGCTGACAAGGGACGCCGAGAGCAAATTTTCAAGGTGCGAGACAAAGTGATGTTGAAGGTCTCCTCAACGAAAAGCATCATGAGGTTCAGCAAACGAGGTAAGCTGAGCGCTCGTTACGTAGGTCCCTTTGAAGTGTTGGAGCTAATTGGAGAAGTAACATGTCGACTAGCACTACCCCCTTCTTATGGGCAAGTGCACAATGTCTTTTCATGTCTCCATGCTTAGAAAGTATCAACATGACGACGCCAACATCATCAGAATGAAAGAGCCAAACCTAAAGGAAGATCTCACATATGAAGAACAACCGGTGAAGATCTTTGAGCGTCGCCTACAACGCTAGAGGATCAAGAAAGTGACACTGGTCAAAGTGGTGTGGAGCCGGCGTCGAGATAGCGAAGCAACATGGGAGCTGGAATTTGAGATGCGCAAAGAATTTTCAGCATTGTTTGGTAAGGCTCTACCATCGTCCTAAATTCGAGGACGAATTCTTTTTTTAAGAGGTTTATAATGTAATATCCAAGTATTCCAAAAAGAAAAAAAGGGGTTTAATTAAATAATAATATTTTAATATATTCAATACTAAGATTCAAATTCAAATAGAGTCCAAAATTTAAATTTAAATTAAATTAGTTAAATCTAGGAATTAATTAGATGAGATTATTTAGTTAGTTTAAATTTCAGAATTCAAATTTAAAATTTGAATTTGAATTAAACTAGGAAACCCTAATCCCTATTCCTATAAATAAGATCATAGAGAGATCTCATAATTTTACTCTTTCCCAAAGCCCTGGCCGCCAGATTTTTTCTCTCTAAGGAAGGTCTCTCTCCTAGGTTCTCTTTCTCCCTATTTCTCTCTTCCCTTCTCTCATCCTAGAACTATGCCCAAATCTCTAGGAGAACGTGAAGGAGATCAGGAGCACTAGAGGAGATCAAGAGGACGCAGTTGAAGAATGAAGAACAACCATATAGGATTAGGTATATAAATAGGCGGATCCCTTTAGAAATATACATCACGACAGTGAACGAGGCGAAGAACGAGATCTGGAGGAAAACTCGCGCCCGTGAACCGAGTTCACGGCCATAAAAGGAACTTCACCAGCCATGATAATACGTCACAAGCCGTGAAGGACGGTATGAAGGAACCGTAATGACTGTGATATGTACATCACAGGCTGTGAAGTCGAGAGTCACGGCTGTGAGAGGTATTTCACAGGCCGTGACAAGCTTGATGAAGATATTGATGTTGATTATTATATTTTAATGAAAAATTCATGGATGATAGATTAAGGAAGAAGTTATTTTAAAATTAGTCATGAGATATATTATCATGTTTTATAAAGATTAAGGATTAATTATGTGGACAAGATAAATGGCCAGCATGCTTCACCTAAATTAAATGAGGTCGCCATATATCGTTAAGTTTTGGGAGCACAGTGATATTTAAGATAGGACGGGTAGGGCAGCTGTCACCCAGTTTCTATTGCTTGGCTTCTCCCCGCCTTGCAACGAAAGGATTTCTCGAGCGTCCTATGTTGGTCATGAATTGTGCACCCCCATTGACCTATGGCGAGACCTCCAAAACTCATGAGCAATTCAAAGTCACCAAAGCAACCCTCAAAGTCATTTCAAAGGCACTAATATGATAAGTCAAAGATAACAAAGATAATCACCTAGTCTAAATATTGCATTTGCATAATGCATTAGAGGATTAAGTTATTTATTGACGCTATTTATTGATGATGATGGAATAATTAAAGATGAAGATGAATAATAAATTATGATAATGTTAATGATGTGGAGTAATTGAAGTTTGACCTTGACCATAGCTTACTCCTTAAGTACAGATAATAATTGGAGTGTTGGATCTTTGGCCATAGCCATAACTCACTTCTTATGTAAAGTATGCTCAAAGTGATTGATGTTTGACCCTAGCCATAGCTCACTCTTGCTAAATTATGAAAGATGTTAAGTTATGAAAAATGATAAGTTATGAAAGATGATGTTATATAAGATGTTAAGATGATGTAAAGTTAAAGATGATGATATATGAAAGGATGATGATCAAGATGATGAAAGATAAATAAGAAATGTAAAAAAGTTAATAAGGGAATAATTGACCTTTTAATTTTATCATTAATTTATTCTCGCATTTTTTATTTATCATGTCATGCTTATCTATTGATTGCCTTACATATTGGGCTTCTCTTCCCTGTATTGGATCCTGCAGGTGAATAGTCTGTAGTACAGGATGCTGGTGGTGCATGCGGCGACTGATGCTCTTGATGACCGACTTTGCACATGTCTAGTGATATACTTAGTGTCTCTCCTTTTAGTCTTTTCTAATGAGTTATTCTAGTTAGACTTTTTTATACATTATTATGATGTAAGACTTTCGCATATTTTTCTTTTTGTTATAGAAAGAGATTTGGAGATTTAAACTTTTTATCTATTCCGTATTTTGGTTGACCAAGTCTTGTTAGTCAACCTTTAAGCCAAGATCATGAAGTATATCGTAGCACACTCAGGAGGACATTCTGCCATATGGCGAGATGATCTTCTGGGGCATTACAGTTAAGATATCAGAGTCAACTTCTCGTGCTCACTTCAACCATGTGGGATGAGACGACTCAACGAGGACGTTTAATCCCGAAGGGGAGAAGATTGTAAGGACCCAAGATTGATGAGAATGAAAGTTAGATGATGAGAACAAAAGTAAGAGCCTTTTTGGCTAAGCTTATAAGTATGTTAAAACTACTTATAAGTAAATTTTAAAAAATCTCTATGTTTGAATATACTTATACGCGATTAGATAACTACTTATAAGTTGAAAAAAATAAGCAAGGTCTCCCCTACTTATTTTTAAAATTATTGGCTTATTAATTTTAACCAATTATATTACTCTTTTATTCATATTTGTTAATATTATTATCATATAACTTTAATGGTACTTTAGTCAATATTCACTTTAACAAATATTGCAACTACTTATTGATATTATCAGCATTTTTTATCCAAACATGTAACTTCTTATATTTTAAAATAAGTATCAACACTTAAAATACTTATCAACATTAGTGCTTATCAGATATTTTTTATCAGTTAAGCCAAATAGGCCTAAATCTCATATGGACAAAATACGGAGGTGGTTATGAGCTTATATGTAGCGTACTTTCTTATCGTTCAAGACTCCTTTTAAATTCGTGTGGACCACTGGCTCAAAGCGAACAACTTCTTGAATGAATTGGAGGTGTTACGGGCAATGTTTTCAAATTGTTGTTGCTAAGATCTAATAGTCTAACATATGCATAAACTGACTGGACTACATGAAAAGCGATATCATCGTATGGTAGTGGATTTAGCAAAAAGATAATACCTCTTTTGATGCTTAATTCCAATACTTATAAACTAGACTGCGGATGAGCCTTCAATTATGTGCAAACTTTCAGTTCAACCAATTTTTTCTACTTGGTTGACTTCTTTAGCAACTTAGATCCGATACCTCATAATTGCAATCAATCGGAGAAGTTTGCATCGGAAAGAATCGCAAACACAATTCATCTAATAGTGTCCACATCAAGACCCAAAAAGTCTTGCATCACAACACTTGTGTAGGAAAATATCACAACACTTGTGTACGAACAGGGCCATCTCAAGGAACTCGAAGCCTAAACGAATTTATATTACGAGCCTTTTTATATAACAAAAAATAATATTTTTATTTGATTTTTTAGGTTTTTTAGATGCAAAATTACTAATTAAATCTTCATAGTTCATTTCTCGACGTTTGCTTTTCAATTGACAATTAGTTGCCAATAAATGATTGGATGGCAAAAAATAAGGAGCTTGTGGTGTTTTTATAAAATGACGAGAGAAAAAATATTGAGTACTTAGTTTCAACCAAATCTTAAGGAGATGAATATGAAAATATTCATTAAATGTATTCAAATCAATAATTAAGGAATCAAGTAAGATTTGTATTAATTAAGAAATCAATTAAGAGAAAGATTGTGATTTTGTATTGACTGTGAGCAATTATTGAATATTGGTGGGGTTTGTGATTTTATTATTGATAAGTATGGAAATCTAATTATGTACTCACGGTTATTAATATATATAACTTCTAGGGGGGCTTAAGTAAGTGTAAGTGGGGGCCTAAAGCAATGGCTTCACATGCTTGAGCCTAGGAAGAAGGAGAAGTAGTAGGAGTTCACTATTTGTGTTTAACAACTTATTCCCTCACGTTCTAAATGATAAGAGTGAATTATTATTAGAGAACAACGCTTATGACCATAATAAACTCACTTATTATATAATAATTTGAATGCCAATAGCCTAAATTCATTTGATATGGTTCGATCGATTGAATCATCATTCAATCAAATCATGATCTTTTGTTTAGAGCCCTAACAACATCACTATTATTATTATTATTATTATTATTATTATTATTATTATTATTATTATTATTATTATTATTATTATTATTATTATTATNGAAGATCTTTGAGCGTCGCCTACAACGCTAGAGGATCAAGAAAGTGACACTGGTCAAAGTGGTGTGGAGCCGGCGTCGAGATAGCGAAGCAACATGGGAGCTGGAATTTGAGATGCGCAAAGAATTTTCAGCATTGTTTGGTAAGGCTCTACCATCGTCCTAAATTCGAGGACGAATTCTTTTTTTAAGAGGTTTATAATGTAATATCCAAGTATTCCAAAAAGAAAAAAAGGGGTTTAATTAAATAATAATATTTTAATATATTCAATACTAAGATTCAAATTCAAATAGAGTCCAAAATTTAAATTTAAATTAAATTAGTTAAATCTAGGAATTAATTAGATGAGATTATTTAGTTAGTTTAAATTTCAGAATTCAAATTTAAAATTTGAATTTGAATTAAACTAGGAAACCCTAATCCCTATTCCTATAAATAAGATCATAGAGAGATCTCATAATTTTACTCTTTCCCAAAGCCCTGGCCGCCAGATTTTTTCTCTCTAAGGAAGGTCTCTCTCCTAGGTTCTCTTTCTCCCTATTTCTCTCTTCCCTTCTCTCATCCTAGAACTATGCCCAAATCTCTAGGAGAACGTGAAGGAGATCAGGAGCACTAGAGGAGATCAAGAGGACGCAGTTGAAGAATGAAGAACAACCATATAGGATTAGGTATATAAATAGGCGGATCCCTTTAGAAATATACATCACGACAGTGAACGAGGCGAAGAACGAGATCTGGAGGAAAACTCGCGCCCGTGAACCGAGTTCACGGCCATAAAAGGAACTTCACCAGCCATGATAATACGTCACAAGCCGTGAAGGACGGTATGAAGGAACCGTAATGACTGTGATATGTACATCACAGGCTGTGAAGTCGAGAGTCACGGCTGTGAGAGGTATTTCACAGGCCGTGACAAGCTTGATGAAGATATTGATGTTGATTATTATATTTTAATGAAAAATTCATGGATGATAGATTAAGGAAGAAGTTATTTTAAAATTAGTCATGAGATATATTATCATGTTTTATAAAGATTAAGGATTAATTATGTGGACAAGATAAATGGCCAGCATGCTTCACCTAAATTAAATGAGGTCGCCATATATCGTTAAGTTTTGGGAGCACAGTGATATTTAAGATAGGACGGGTAGGGCAGCTGTCACCCAGTTTCTATTGCTTGGCTTCTCCCCGCCTTGCAACGAAAGGATTTCTCGAGCGTCCTATGTTGGTCATGAATTGTGCACCCCCATTGACCTATGGCGAGACCTCCAAAACTCATGAGCAATTCAAAGTCACCAAAGCAACCCTCAAAGTCATTTCAAAGGCACTAATATGATAAGTCAAAGATAACAAAGATAATCACCTAGTCTAAATATTGCATTTGCATAATGCATTAGAGGATTAAGTTATTTATTGACGCTATTTATTGATGATGATGGAATAATTAAAGATGAAGATGAATAATAAATTATCCTAATGTTAATGATGTGGAGTAATTGAAGTTTGACCTTGACCATAGCTTACTCCTTAAGTACAGATAATAATTGGAGTGTTGGATCTTTGGCCATAGCCATAACTCACTTCTTATGTAAAGTATGCTCAAAGTGATTGATGTTTGACCCTAGCCATAGCTCACTCTTGCTAAATTATGAAAGATGTTAAGTTATGAAAAATGATAAGTTATGAAAGATGATGTTATATAAGATGTTAAGATGATGTAAAGTTAAAGATGATGATATATGAAAGGATGATGATCAAGATGATGAAAGATAAATAAGAAATGTAAAAAAGTTAATAAGGGAATAATTGACCTTTTAATTTTATCATTAATTTATTCTCGCATTTTTTATTTATCATGTCATGCTTATCTATTGATTGCCTTACATATTGGGCTTCTCTTCCCTGTATTGGATCCTGCAGGTGAATAGTCTGTAGTACAGGATGCTGGTGGTGCATGCGGCGACTGATGCTCTTGATGACCGACTTTGCACATGTCTAGTGATATACTTAGTGTCTCTCCTTTTAGTCTTTTCTAATGAGTTATTCTAGTTAGACTTTTTTATACATTATTATGATGTAAGACTTTCGCATATTTTTCTTTTTGTTATAGAAAGAGATTTGGAGATTTAAACTTTTTATCTATTCCGTATTTTGGTTGACCAAGTCTTGTTAGTCAACCTTTAAGCCAAGATCATGAAGTATATCGTAGCACACTCAGGAGGACATTCTGCCATATGGCGAGATGATCTTCTGGGGCATTACAGTTAAGATATCAGAGTCAACTTCTCGTGCTCACTTCAACCATGTGGGATGAGACGACTCAACGAGGACGTTTAATCCCGAAGGGGAGAAGATTGTAAGGACCCAAGATTGATGAGAATGAAAGTTAGATGATGAGAACAAAAGTAAGAGCCTTTTTGGCTAAGCTTATAAGTATGTTAAAACTACTTATAAGTAAATTTTAAAAAATCTCTATGTTTGAATATACTTATACGCGATTAGATAACTACTTATAAGTTGAAAAAAATAAGCAAGGTCTCCCCTACTTATTTTTAAAATTATTGGCTTATTAATTTTAACCAATTATATTACTCTTTTATTCATATTTGTTAATATTATTATCATATAACTTTAATGGTACTTTAGTCAATATTCACTTTAACAAATATTGCAACTACTTATTGATATTATCAGCATTTTTTATCCAAACATGTAACTTCTTATATTTTAAAATAAGTATCAACACTTAAAATACTTATCAACATTAGTGCTTATCAGATATTTTTTATCAGTTAAGCCAAATAGGCCTAAATCTCATATGGACAAAATACGGAGGTGGTTATGAGCTTATATGTAGCGTACTTTCTTATCGTTCAAGACTCCTTTTAAATTCGTGTGGACCACTGGCTCAAAGCGAACAACTTCTTGAATGAATTGGAGGTGTTACGGGCAATGTTTTCAAATTGTTGTTGCTAAGATCTAATAGTCTAACATATGCATAAACTGACTGGACTACATGAAAAGCGATATCATCGTATGGTAGTGGATTTAGCAAAAAGATAATACCTCTTTTGATGCTTAATTCCAATACTTATAAACTAGACTGCGGATGAGCCTTCAATTATGTGCAAACTTTCAGTTCAACCAATTTTTTCTACTTGGTTGACTTCTTTAGCAACTTAGATCCGATACCTCATAATTGCAATCAATCGGAGAAGTTTGCATCGGAAAGAATCGCAAACACAATTCATCTAATAGTGTCCACATCAAGACCCAAAAAGTCTTGCATCACAACACTTGTGTTATTGTGTAGGAAAATATCATAACACTTGTGTACGAACAGGGCCATCTCAAGGAACTCGAAGCCTAAACGTACGAATTTATATTATGAGCCTTTTTATATAACAAAAAAATAATATTTTTATTTGATTTTTTAGGTTTTTTAGATGAAAAATTACTAATTAAATCTTCATAGTTCATTTCTCAACTTTTGCATTTCAATTGACAATTAGTTACCAATAAATGATTGGATGGCAAAAAATAAGGAGCTTGTGGTGTTTTTATAAAATGACGAGAGAAAAAATATTGAGTACCTAGTTTCAACCAAATCTTAAAGAGATGAATATGAAAATATTCATTAAATGTATACAAATCTATAATTAAGGAATCAATTAAGATTTGTATTAATTAAGAAATCAATTAAGAGAAAGATTGTGCTTTTGTATTGACTGTGAGCAATTATTGAATATTAGTGGGGTTTGTGATTTTATTATTGATAAGTATGGAAATCTAATTATGTACTCACGGTTAACTTCTATGGGGCCTTAAGTAAGTGTAAATGGGGGCCTAAACCAATGGCTTCACATGCTTGAGCCTAGGAAGAAGGAGAAGTAGTAGGAGTTCACTATTTGTGTTTAACAAATTATTCCCTCACGTTCTAAATGAGAAGAATGAATTATTATTAGAGAACAACGCTTATGATCATAATAAACTCACTTATTATATATAATTTGGATGCCAATAGCCTAAATTCATTTGATACGGTTCGATCGATTGAATCATCATTCAATCAAATCATGATCTTTTGTTTAGAGCCCTAACAACATCACTATTATTATTATTATTATTATTATTATTATTATTATTATTATTATTATTATTATTATTATTATTATTATTATTATTATTATTATGATGATGATGATGATGATGATGATGATGATGA
>LTAE01002360.1:5322-21275 GCA_001647135.1 Pontederia paniculata | reverse complement strand
TACATATGCATATATATATATATATATATATATTATATCAAATTAGGATATTAAAAAACCTTTCATTTGTAAAATGTTATTAATAAAGATACTAGTATTTATATTATACAAAATCTGAATGTGCATTTTATTTAGTATGTGTACTTGCATAGTTGCATTACATAATATATTAAATATTTTTATCTTTATAAGACAATATTTTCTCTTTTTCATCTTCTGATCTATAAAGAACAGTTTTTTAAATATTATATGAAAGCAAATATTTATTATATATATATCAAAATATGATATATAAGAATATTTCAATATGCAAAATTGCGTTGACACACATTTTGTATCTTGGAGTGTAGCGTATTTTTTTAGTATAATGCGTAATCCAGGGTGCATAATCATTCATATTCATATAATGATTTGTATATAATTAAAAGTTGGGCATAGACATAGTTTTAAGAATCAAATTCCCGTTCATCATTTTATCTATAAATTAGGGGTGTTCACCGGGTCGGTTTGACCCGGTGAACCCGGTCAACCGAACCGACCCAAACCTATTTGGGTCGGTTTGGGTCAGCCTTCGGGTCATACCCGACCCAAACCGGCACTAATCCGACGTCAAATGGGTCGGATGCGGGTTGAAGAATTTCGATCCGAAATGGACCGACCCGAACCGAACTACCCGAACTCTGATCTGATCTGCTGAACTCCCGATCTGCTGAGCCACGACTCGTGAGTGTGCGGCATGCGGTGTTTGTCTCAGTGTCTCCAACAGGCAACAGCTCTCCATCGGTCACACGACTCGGCAGACTCGCACACGTGACACGACACATTGTCAATAGCCCTTTTGCAGTTTTGCCCCTTTTTGCCTTTCGAAACTCAAAACTCAGAACTCAGAAGTTCGAAACCCTAGTTTTCCAGCGACGGCGTCACGGCAGGCATCCAGACCAACGGCGCCGGCAAGCATCCAGACCAACGGCGCCGGCAGGCATCCAGACCAACGACGCTCTTCCTGGAAGTTGGCAGCGGCGGCACGAGTCATCAGCGGCGGCACGAGTCATCAGCGGGCATGATACTACTGTGAGTCGGCGATGATAGTGTCTGCTCATCCGACAGCACCATAGTTATCAGCGGGCGTGAAGTCTCTAGCAACACTTCAAACGTCTCCACGGATCTTCTGTATTGTAAGTAATAGTGTAATACTATCTCGGCAATTTTATAAAGGTTTTGATTCTTTTGAAGTATCTAAGTTAGTATTACACTGATTTTCTAAAGGTTTTGAAGAATCAAACTTAGTATTACGCGGATCTTCTTGTCCGGCGGCACCGCAAGTGTCTTCGGCCATCCAAAACTCCTTCGGCTTACCACAGACAGAGACTCTTCTCTATTTGGTGCTTCACGACGTTCACGCAAGGTTGGCATCCGCATCGTCGTCTGCTGTCTACTAGTTCCACAAGGGCTACAAGGCAGAGGAACGACGATTTCTTGAATTTCTTGATTTGTTAGATTGTGAATCTATGATGCTTTCTGCCTGGAAAGAGAGATCTCAGTGTTGGTGTCAATGTGAATATGTGATGCTCTATTTATCTTTTTTTCTTCATGTGCATTAGGCAATTTCAGTTGTCGGCTGATCTTGTTTGGAAATTGGCATATGTATCTATTGCCTTTGTAATTGTTGAAGATGTTTTCAAAGTAAAAACTATGACAAAAGTACACTTATGTTTTGGCACCTCTACGTGATCAAAATGTTGATTATCTAACAAAAATATTATGGACAAATCTAAAGAAAAATCAAATCTTAATTTACTTTTCTATTAACTCTAACTAAATAGAAATGTTCGTTATGTAATTAGGAATTGGTAAAACAGTGTATGCTGCGGCAAATTGCTGCCTTTGCCTTTGTGGAGTTACATATGCATCTTCTTCTTGTTCTTGAGTTACTTATGTCTTAACTTTTTGTAACATAGTTTGGGTGCAATTCCAATATGCAGCAAATTGATCCAGATAGATGGGTCTTCCATTGCTCAATAATTTCATATCAAGAACAACATCTTATTTGTGTTATAAATATATGTTGTGTATATGTGTTACTAACAGCAAAAATTATGGACAAATCTTGTTATACGATGTGTATATGTGTTACTAACATATTTTTTTCTTTTTGTAGGCTCATTAAAACCAATTATGGAACAAGAAATTCTAGCCCAAAATACTAGTGGAACTCAAGTTGGAAGTGCTCCTAATCCAAGAAGTACGACCCTTGGTGTCTTACAACAAGGGAATTCTTCAAATGAATTACAACAACCACAAGCCATGCAATCTATAACTGAACATCGTACGATAGAAGAGATTACTTCATCTGAACAGAAAACTACAGAAAAAGAGGTACTAAAAAGAAAACCTTGTAGACCTGCTTCTAATGCTTGGGTTCACTTTAAGAGAGTTAAAGATAGAGCTATTTGTAATTATTGTCAAAAATCTTATGCTTGCAATGCTGCATTTCATGGAACTTCAAACTTATTAAAGCATGCCAAGAGTTGTGAGAGAAATCCTGATAATTGGGTTATTGAAAAGAAACAAAAAACAATCGCTATTGGCAAGCAATGTGAGGATGATCCAAACAATTCTGTTAGTATGAAACTTGTTGATTTCAATCAAGAAAGGTCACGTTTATCACTTGCCAAAATGCTTGTTATTGATGAACTTCCATTCAAATTTGTTGAGAATCAGGGTTTTAAAGATTTTATGGCTGAATCTCAACCAAGATTTCAGATTCCTTCTCGTATAACCGTTGCTAGAGATTGTATGCAGTTGTTTATGCTTGAAAAACAGAAGCTGAAAAATGTATTTTCTGAAAATCGTCAAATGGTTTCTTTAACAACAGACACTTGGACTTCGATTCAAAACTTGAATTATATGTGTGTTACTTCTCATTACATAGATGACATATGATAATTACACAAGAATATTTTAAGTTTTAATTTGATTGGTGATCATAAAGCTGACACCATAGGGAAAGCTTTGGAAGCATGTTTGAAAGATTGGGGAATTTTAAAAATTGGTTGTGTTACTGTAGATAATGCAAATTCTAACAAGCCAGCTATTGCTTATTTGGTTGATGGCATGGGAGATTGGGGCGGTGCTACTTTTCTCGATGGAGAGTTAACACATATGAGATGTGCTGCTCATATTTTAAACTTAATTGTCCGTGAAGGAATGTCTGTAATAGATGAATCTATTAAAAGTGTGTGGACTGCATGTAAATTTGTTAGATCCTCTCTAAGTAGATTGACTGCTTTTAAGAGGTGTACAAAAATGGCGAATATAAGTTGTAAAAGACATTTGATAATTGATGTAACCACTAGATGGAATTCCACTTACTTGATGTTAGAAGTTGCTGAAAAGTTTGAAAAAGCATTCAAAAGACTTGATCATGATGGATCATACATAGCATTCTTTAAAGATGCTAAGGCTTCAATTCCAACAAATGAAGATTGGAATCGTGTTCGAGTGTTTGTAAAATTTTTAAAAGTATTCTATGATGCTACTTTATCATTTTCTGGATCATTGCATGTTACATCTAATGCTTTTTTCCATAATTTGATTGATATTCAAAAGCAACTGAAAAAGTGGGGGCAAATTGATGACAGAGTGTTGCAAATGATGACAACGAAGATGCAATTAAAGTTTGATGAATATTGGGATAATGATAAAATGTTGAATTATCTTTTGTTCATTGCTACTTTCCTTGATCCACGTTACAAGTTGGAATACATCGAGTTTTGCTTTACTCGAATGTATGATGGAGACAAAAGCAAGTCAATGTTGCAAAAGTTAAAAATGCTCATCCATAGATTATTTGAGCAATATCAAGTATTGACTCCTTTAGATAGAGGTGATTCCAGTTGCTTGACATCCATGTCAGAGTTGGCATCCAATACTTTTAATGATGATATTGATTGGAAGGACGAATTTAGATTAAAAGTGAAAAGAAAACAAGGTGAAGTGAAAAAGAATGAACTAGAAAGGTACATGGAGGATGATATGGAGGAAAATATCGATGGATTTGAGATTTTGAAATGGTGAAAATTAAAAGCATCAAAGTATTACATTCTTTCTCATATGGCTAGAGATATACTAGTTGTTCATGTTTCTTCTGTGTCATCTGAGAGTGCATTTAGCATGGGAGGTCGAGTTCTTGACCCATTTCGTAGTAGCTTACATCCTATAACCGTTGAGGCTTTAGTTTGCACTCAAAATTGGTTAAGAACTCCAATAAAGTTAAATGATCTTCGAGTTGAACTTGATGAAGTGGAGAAAATTGAAAAAGGTAACAAAGATATCATGATTAATTTATATTATTCTTTACTTAGATTTTTCATTTCGCTAACTCATTTTGATTATGTTGTTTATTACAGGATTGTTGGGATTAAAGGATAATGCATCATGTAGCTGATTAGTTTATGTATTTTGAAGTTTAAGGAGCAATCAACAAGGTAATATTTTGCTATGCACTTTGTCTGAATTATGCATGCATGTATGCCTGTATGGGCGCCTAACTATCAGTGTACTGTGTATCCCAACTGCTTCACAGAAATGATGCCATGCATGCTTTTGGAAAATCACCACTTTGTTCTTGTTGTGATCTTGACAACTCTCTTTCCCCCCCTGAGCCCTCTCACCTTTTTCTCCTTCTCATCAAAAGGAAACTCTAGCTAGATCTCTAGCAGAAGATTAAATGACATTTTGGTTGTAAGTAGTTATAAATTAGATATATTTCAAGTAGTAATATCAAACACTATAGAGTATAGACACTTGACAGCAACAAAATAAACTAGAATGTATATACTGCAAAGGCATTAATAAGTTGCAAGGGACAAGATGCATTTTTATCTTGTTGGCATTCATGCACGGGTCTTTTCCTTAATTACGACCACCTATAACTTTGTGATTATTTCATTATTTGAATATATTCATCCCCTTTTGCGTTTTACCTAACTAATGCACTTGACTGTAATAACATGCATTTGATGGGGTTTTACTTTTTTGCAGGATATTACGATACTCTTAATGGCTCGAAGGAAGAAGTTTTTGAAATTTTTTGTCAGACCATCAGTCTTACACTCTTAGTGTTCTCGTGTGCATTTTGGAATGGACATTATGGGCAGAATTTTAGAATGGACTTAAATGTTCCTAACACTGTCGTGCGACTCGTGCATGTTAGTTTTAATATACTTGTAAGCTTTTTAATTCTTATAGAGTGTCAACACTTGACTGATTGTGCTATTGTGAACCACTGAACCTTGTGTTTATCCTTGAATGATTTTGTTATTGCTACACTTTTAGAAAGATTATTGCAGATTTTTTGATATTGGATCTTAAAAACACTTGACTGTTTGTGCTATTGCTACACTTTTTACAAAGAATATTGCAGATTTTTTGACATTGGTGTAATTCTCCATGGAATTTATCCTAATTTAATTTTACCAGTTTAACTTTTTTCTTTACTAATAGTACTGCAGTAATCATGCAGCCCAATGCTGCTCCTCGTGTCTGCTTCATGGAGGAGATATGAGCTGCCTCTTCTCTTCTGGTTGGCAATGGAAGCAGCAGCAACAACAACTTCTGGTTGGCAATGGAAGCAGCAGCAACAGCAACTTACTCTACTGGGCAGACCGACAAAGTCCATATGCACCTCTGATAGCACCTTTGATAACTCCACAGCAATCTGCAAAGCTTTAATCTTTTGTGAATGTCACAATATATGTGTGTAATCTATATGTGTGTAATCGACAGTTTAATGCTACTCATGCAAAGGGTAAAGTGATTTTAAAATCAGTAAGATTCATAAGATAGGACTAAATATTTATGCTTTTTCATCAATAATAATAATAATAATATTTAGTCGGGTAAACCGTCAATCCGAACCGACCCGACCCGACCCAACCAAGGTCGGGTCGGTTCGGATTTTAGGATCCAATTGCATTTTGCCCGACCCAACCCGATCCGACCAGATTTGTATGGGTTGGGTCGGATTTCAATTCGGGTCGGGCCCAACCCGACCCGTGAACAGCCCTACTATAAATTTTGTGGTTTTTTAATATTTTATTTCACATAATTCGTTAATCTTATGATGAATTATGATAGTAAGTAATGAATTAAATATGATTTAATTCATGCATTCATTCGCTTCACATGTTAAATGACTCTACCTCTCTTATTAATTACCATATTTATTAGTTATTAATTTTCATAATGGCCCAAGCCCTCTCTCACCACCACAATTTTTTTCTCTCCATTTTTTTCTTTCATAATTTTCAGTACATGGTATAAATAATTTAAGGCACAATAACAAATCTCTATTTTGACTTGAATTTTACATAACTCTCAACATAAAAGAACTTATCATATCTTTCTTTGCCAAATGGTCTAATTGGGCCTAACTTGCTCTTTGTGAGATGTCAACGAAATTCACTCTTTGTAAAAGCCAACCAAATCCAACTAGAATTCGAACTTGTCAGTAGATAAGCTCTTTGTCATCATGTCTGCCAGATTATCATGAGTGTTGATCTTCTGAATTTGAACTTTTTTCTTTTGCACTACATTATGAACAAAATGATATCTCATATTAATATGTTTTGTCCTTTCATGATACATATGATCTTTTATAAGGTGTATTGTGCTTTGACTATCACAATATATACTAGTAGCTTTTTCATTCATGTTGAGTTCTCCATCTAATCCTCTCAACCAGATGTCTTCCTTTACAATTTCAGTAATAATAATATATTCTAGTTCAGTGGTAGATAATGCTATTGTGTCCTGCAAAATAACTTTTCAACTAACAACACAATTACCAATAGTAAATATTTGACCACAAGACAACAATTAGTTGTCTAAATCCGCACCAAAATAAGTTAGTTAACTTGTTTCAAGTCGTCGACCTGTGAAGGATTTTTGGATTCTAATCCAATGCAAAATCCTTGGAAAAGTTTCAAATGCAAATTCTTAGTCGTAGCCTGGTCGACACAAGGTCAGTCGCAATAATGTCAATACTCCATGTCTAAATTGAGCAGAGTCATCCGCTGCTAAATGGTAGCGGATAAGCTCGATATTACTTATTGCTCAATTATGGCGGATAATCGCCCCAAAAGATGCCACTTACCAAACACCTTTTTAGCACATTCTCTTCTTGCTCGAACACATAGAAGAAGAAATGAAATCCTTTGACATTCCAGATTCTCTACGAGGATTCTTCGTCCAGAGTTTCAACTTTGATGATTTTGTCCCGTACGGACGTGGGTGGAGAAGAGATCTCCAACGGGAGCAGAGAGCCTCACGAAGATCCCAATTCATTCTCTCCATAAATGATATTATTTTTACTTTATTAATTAAATAATTTAATTGTTAAATATATTATTAAATAAATAATTAAAAGAATATCAATATGTGTTTCATTATTAATAAATAATAACTATTTTTTATGACTAGATATAATTAAATAAAGAATTAATTTTTTTTATTATTGATTAAAAATATATCTTATATTCGAATATTCTAGGCCCACGGGGACGAAACCCAATTGTACTTACCTAGGGATATTGGGTGCGATGTTATGAGGTATTGATTTCCTATCACGCCCCGAACTCGACGCTGGAACGTGACAAGGATTAGTTAAGATAATTCACTAATTTCAATTCAAACTCCACGATACAACAATCAAATAAAACTAACTCTTGAATTTGACAAAAAATTTCGGCATGAGCTTTGCTAAAAATATATTTGTACGTCAAATACATATATAGAATTGGCCAAGCCTAAATGATATATCAGAATCTAACTGAAATATACTAAAAGTAAATGGGCTAGACGCCCAAGGGGTCACAACATTCCAACATATCGTCAACTAAAATAGGCACAAGGGTTCATAATGCATAGGTAACATCTATGTTCTGAAAGAATAGGAAGGAATAATGAACTCATCCTCTCCAATCTAATTATTTTCCCATTTTATGTGTCCGGTAAGCATGCAAAATATCCATCTATCACTCTTCAAGGAGCATTACCTTCTCCTTACCTACAAGCACAAAAATAACAAATAGAGGGGTGAGCATGAAGAGCTCAATGAGGAATAAGATTTCATAAATTATGGAAACAGAAAAATCAATCCGAACATAATCACATTTCTAAAATCCAAACACAAGCCTATATCATATATAACTTGTTTTAAAAGAAAATACTTGCAACCAATATGCAAGGAGAAACATGTTATGTAATGAGCTATATCCATGTGCCATGACACTCCCTCACCATCCGCGAGGACAACATCATCATTATCATCATCTACATGAGGATCAACCCGCCCACGTGAGCTATCGCTCGTGAGTGTGGGGGCCTCATTCTCATCATCTACATGAGGATCATCCCGCCCACACGAGCCGTCATTAAACATTGCTAGGGTCTCACTCATCTTCACCTCACCCACACGAGTCGTCAGTCGACAATGTGACAACTTCACACATCTATGAGAGGGACACCTCACCAACGCGAGCCATCACTCAACATTGTGAAGGCCTCTCGTCACCATGCATCATCTTGATTACTATGAGTCATCACCTCGCTCTAGCACGAGTCACCATGCATGCTTGTATATCAATGACGTGTCATAACATCATTATGAAATTAATCCATATTTAGATCTATATATTTTCACTAAATATCAATGATAACACGTTCGAAAAATCTATGTCAATGAACAAAATCACATAACTCAAAAACTCCTAAAAACTAAATCCCGTGAATCATCATGATAGCTCAAAAGACAATCACATCATTAATTAATATAATTAATCGCATAAGCTAAAGAAATGAATTAGCTGAACCACTAACAATATGGTTATCTAATATTGTGAAATTCATTCACTTTGGTTGCGCTCGACCTCGTCGAATCTTTCGCATCTGAGCAAGTCTACGATCCGAGAATCTAATTGAAACAATATTAATTTTTATTAGATTCTCTACAATGTGCTCATACAATTACCTAATCATTTTCATATTAGTCCCGTGACTAGTTAAGTCATAAAATAATATTGTTATTATTCATAATTTCCATATTATTAAATTATGTTAATTTAACATTTTTTGAATTTAATCTCTTATCCATAATTTTACCCTTAACATAACTAGAAGTGTATAGCTTATCGAATTAAGATAATCTACACTTAATGTCATTGTTTATCATATCATCATAAATCCTTTACTCGATTCTTCATTTCATAATTTATAGTTATTTGGCCATCATATAACTAATGGCATATATATGTCTTCGCCGAAAGGCCTCATCTCCAAAGCTTGGTTCACGAGGCGTCCCTCTTGTGTTCGTTCTTAACTCTCTTGCTATTACCCGCGGAGAGCGCAACAACCAAACGAGAATTCCAGGCTGTCCTTGACAAGTGATCAATCCAAAAAGCTCTGATAGATGGAAGAAAGCGAGCACTCAACCTCACCTAGATCTTTCTTATAGTTTACATACTTTTGTATTGCCTCTTTCCCCTCTATCGGAAACTAACTAGAACCCTTTATTATGGAGCAAGACCCGCAAAGTCAAATATGGAATCTTAAGTACCCTTCCCTTTTTTTTGTCGAGTGACTTCGTTTTGTTGTTGCGGTTGGTCGTTTGTTTGCTGGAATGAAACGTTCGGTGATTTAAGACAGTCAGGGTTCATACTTCAAGGGAGAAAGCAATTATATATAAGTCTCATGCACTTTTATATTTTTAATTACAAGAGATTTAATGCATATACTCCACTGTAGCAGCAATCAATGTGAGCATTTATAATTATCACTCGGAATGGTCCACTTAGTGATTAACACTCACATAGTCACATGTATAAATATAGATACTAATCAACTTTATTTAAGTTTGAACATCATTGTATATATGTAAACATATCAATCCTTAAGTGTTGTATGTGATTTATTCAATTATTGTTGCCCCCAATTAGTGTTTGGCTCAATGCACAAATTAATCAATTAATTGACTAATGGCCTAATTATGTTTATATTAGTCTAACATGCATCTTAATCCATATTAACTAGTTACTTAATAATGGACTTAATTGCATGTAATCCATGCTTTAATCATCGACAGGAAATGTTCACATTGCTCATTGAAAAAAGAAGATGTGTCATGCCCGGTCGTCTCCCTCTCGGCTTAGTCAGTCTCTCCCTACTCCGGTGGTGGCGCAATAAAGATCCAATGTTGTGACACCAATCAGGTGTTAGAAAATTTGAGAAGGGGGTTTCGTGGCCATGCACATAGAGCTCCTCGGAAAAATAGAGAAGGGGAGTCTAGATCATGGTCGTCTCTTCCAACTTTGGCAGCGCTCTCAAGACACGAAGGTGTTGAGCTTCCATATCGATCAAATGGGATTAGGAGAATGCACGACTAATTTATCGAATCACTAAGGGTTTCAAGAGGCTCATCGATCATTTGTGAGGTCATGTTCACCACCGAAATATTGATGATCTCCCTAATGGTGAATCCCCGAACCTACGATGGCAGCGTCGAAGTATTGAAAAGGGGAGAATCAATCTCAAAACCCTTCGAAAACAAATCACAAAATGGCCCAAATAACATGTCAACTTACTGAGGAAAAATCAATTGTGAATCCCCTCCAAAGTCGTCGGATTTCTTCGCTCTGTGCCGACGTTACTGCTCTGATTCCGAGAAGCACACACACCAACAAATCAACATCCACCAACCTATTCGCGCCATAGTCGTACACGTGGATGGTCGTGTCAGAGTCGACATTGTCAGCATCGGAATCCCTTGGCAATGGATGGTGGTCAGCGACGTTGAGTGACAAGAAAGGAGGAGGGTACTGTAGCATGACAGAGAGAAAATGAGAGAAGAAGGTCAACTACTTTTGATGGAAATTAGTCCTGCCATTGAGTTTTATTAGGATTAAAAGTTTAGCTATATTAGGAGATTATATTAATTGAATTAGGATTAGTTTATATTCTACTCAAAGTCAAATTCATTGTATTATAAATAAGCCTCTCCTGACCAATGGAAGATATGTGTTGAAGTTTTTTCTTCTCTCCTCTTTATTTCTTCCTTTATCCTCTGTTCCTGGTGTCTTCACATGGCCGCTGCCCAACACTTGGTATCAGAGCGAGGTCGAGTCTCGGCGCCGGCACTGCCATCCCTAGCAGTGGGAAGAGGCAGTGCGGTTGATGCGTGTTAATTATGCATATAAAATTTCTAGCAAGTGCACTAGTCGTATCAAGTAATAGTTCAACGGTGAGTTGAGTATCGATCCCACGAGGAATTTATTCTATCAATATCTAACACAATATTTTAAATGAGAGGGGTACATTGAATTTGATGAATTGATTGATTATAAAAATAAAGATAAAATAATGGTAAAGATATAAAAATTAAGTGTCAGAATGATGACTTGAGCACTGGACTTGGATGAATAAATAAGAGAAATCTGAGTTTTAATAAATCAATTTAGGTTTTTAATCTTTCTCAAGAGAATTAGGTTTTACTGAAATTAAGATGTCCTATCCAGGATGCATCTACTAAATCAAATCTAATAAGATAATCGTTCCTATCCAGGATGACAACTCTCTTATTAGGGTTTTGAAATGCATTAAGATGTAAAACCTAGACTGAAGATCGTTCCTATCCAGGATGACAATTCAACAGATCTCACATCCAACATTCCTATCCAGGATGACATCAGATGTGGCATGCAATGTATAAAAAGTAAATAATTTTCTAGATCTAATGCCTTACAAATAAATCATTCTTATCCAAGATGATAACTCATTCATAATTCATAAATCAAGAAAACATTTCAGAAGAATCCAACAAAGCATGCGCAAGAGATTGAAAAATAACTTAAATTGATATTAACAAAATCTAGGGTTTCTCAGTTTCCCTTTTTACAATAAAAATCCTCCAAAAGAAAATAAATATAAAACATGGGAGTTCATCCTCTGTATAGATAGGAGAAGATACAGGAATAAATACAAATAGAATAATACAAAATAATTACACCTTGGGTTTCTTGACGATCGTCAATCCTGCAGCACTTCGTCTCCTTCTTTAAGTTCTCCCAGGCTCCAAGCCTCCTTCCTTTAGGGTTTTGGGTGTTATTTATAGGGATGGAGATGCCTTGGGATGATAAAATTCATCTAGGAATATAATAGGGTTGATAGGAGATCAGAACCGTCGAAAAATCCCTTAAAAATACATTAATATAAATTTCCGCAAACTGTCACGGCCCGTGACAAATGTGTCACGGCCATGACCGAACGATGGCCAATTCCTAGAGTTGTCACGGCCCGTGACAGATGTGTCACAGCCGTGACCGAATAAAATCCAAGTCTGGAGTTCGTCACGGCCCGTGACAGAATTATCACGGTCATGACCGAACATTACTGCATATGTCACGGCTTGTGACAAACATGTCACGGCCGTGATGAGTATGATACGCGCGTCACGCCCGCGACCTGGTCGTGACCGAACAACTCTCTAGGTGGTCACGGCCCGTTACGGAGCATCACGGCCCGTTACTGAGGATGTCACGGCCCGTGACAGGACATCACGGCCCGTGACAGCACATATTTTTTTCCTTTTCTTTGCTCTTTCCTCCGCCATGCATCCAACAGCCCCTGGACATATAGAAAATACACATTATGTAGATGCTGACTCTTAAGTAAGAAAAGATAAATAAAATATGAAATATGCATGATTATGCTTATGAAATGTATGTAAATTATGCTTAATATACACTGGAAAACATGACTAAATGAGCAATTATCACTCCCCCAAGCTTGAACTCTTGCTTGTCCTCAAGCAAAACTCTAGAGCATATGCTCAAGACATTTCCATCATAACATTAACCATGTAGACCAATACTTTTCTTATATCTTATTTCTCCTGCTCCTCACTAGTAATGCACTATCACCTGTCCTCCTGCTTCACAGGGTGTTGACTTGTAAACAATTTAAACATAATCACTCACAGCTTTAAAGACAAAGTATGATAAGTTACAACATTAATGTTGAAGGAACAAGTATCTAGGAGCTAATATTATCAATATCTCTATTTTTACTCACTTTTCAATTCAACTTTAAATAACTAGGAAATTTTCACACTTAAATGCTTCTCCATTTTGCACAGGGTGGTCCATGTAGCGGGTTTTCGATCGATGGATCCCAGACCAGATGGTCTTAGGTCACCAGGCATTAACCCCTGCGGATTTACTTGCCCAAACACACCCAGGTTCTGAATAACACTTAAGAGCTACTTTAACTCCCTTGTACATATATTTTTTTTTTTTCAACTTTTCTTTTCGCATATTCCATATTCTTTTCACTTTTTTTTATAAGCTCCATAAATACTTGAGTCTTCAATAAAAATGTTGTAATTATACACTTGAGTACAATAAAAGCTGAAAGAGACTTGTGGTCTACAAAGCTAACACTCTGTTTTGCAAAATTCTTGATTCTAGTGCATACATGTGGTTTGCATTCAAAATAAGATACTCAAATTTCATAGATCATACTAGTAAGCTCTAAAATATAAGCTTGAGTAAAACAAAAAATTAAGCAAGGGTAAAACAAATATTTTTGGATTTTTCATTTTTTTTCAAATTTTCATACTAAACTCAAACCAAATGTATGAAATGCAAACTCCCCCAAGCTTAGACTAGACACTGTCATCAGTGTTCAAACCTACACCGAGGGAAGATGAGACACATATGCAAACTACATAATGCAATTAAAAAATATAGAAAAATACAACCTAGTGGCAGCAGTGGTGACGGAGAGAAGAAACCTCCATAATGCTCCTGGCTATAGTAATCGTGCATGCCCTTGATCATCTCATCTATATTGTCCTGGCATGCTCGAATCTCCATCAGCATAATAGTCATCTGGTTGGCTCTCATCTTTATCCTTATATGAGTCTGCCTCCATTTTTTTATTTTTATTTTGTGTTTTTATATATATATATATATATATAAATCTTAAATAATAATAATAATAATAATAATAATAATAATAATAATAATAATAAATATTAAAAAATAATTTATTAAAAATAAAAAAATATATATTAAAAAATTGTTTTTAAATAAAAAATCAATAGAGCCCTAAGATTCCAAAAAAAATAATTAATTTTTTTTTCAAAGATTCTCAAACTAATCAAAAATCAATAAAACCCTAAAAAAATTAAATTCTAAAATTAATCAGAAATCAATAAACCTCTAAAGATACCAAAAAAAATCTTTTTTTTTATTTTAAAGATTCTAAAACTAATAAAAAAACAATAAATCCCTAAGAATTCAAAAAATTAAATTTTAAAACTAATAAAAAATAAATAAAACCCTAAGAATTATTTTTTTTAATTCTAAAACTACTAGAAAATCAATAAAATCCCTAAAGATATCAGTAGTTAATATTTAAGCCTCCTGGACCAGAATGAGAAGAATAAATAAAAAAATTCAGAAAATAATACTTTAAAACTCTAAAATACCAGAATGAGAAACATTAAAACTAAACTCTTCGACTCATCAACCAGAATGACATGCAAAAATCTCCAAAACACAAATTCATAGACTAGAATTCAGAAGTAAACTTGACTCTAGACTATACTCATGGACCAGAATAAAATTTAAAGACTCCAGAACAATACTAAAGACCATAATGAAATACAAAAGACTCCAAAACTCAAAAATCATAGACCAGAATTCAAAAGAAAACTTAACTCCAGAAACTATACTCATGGTCCAGATAATAAAAAAATTCCAGAACACAAACTCATAGACCAGCATTTAGAAAAATTCAAGACTCCAGAAACTAAACTCATAGACCAGAATAAAATGCTTAAGACTCCAGAAGAAAAACTCAGACGAGCATTCAAATAAGCTAAAAATAAAAAAATAAAACTCCAAAAGATAACTCTAAGACACAAACATAAGAAAAAGTTTGTACAAAAGATGCTAAGTTACAATCTTTAGCTTGAGTTTTTCCTCGGCATTTGTCAAGTTGATTTGTTGTTAACCCCCTCCATTGGGTTTTTCTCAGTACTGTTGGGGAAAGATCCTGGAGCTCTTCCTGCAACAATATTTATCAACTGGTCAATTTGCGTCTCTAAATTTTGAATGGAAGCATCTTAATTTGCAACTTTAATCTCCATTGTTGACATGAACTTCGTCAGGAAATCTTCCATGTTGTTCTTTGGCTCCACAGGAGGTTGTATAAGAATTTTGCATTTGAGAAATGAAACTATTTCCTTGCCCCCATGCTATATTAGGGTGATTCCTCCATTCAGGGTTGTAGTTGCTACTGAAAGGATTGTTCTTGGGGAAAGAATCAACCACAAAATTTGCATTCTCCATTTTATTGCAATCAACATAATTGTTTCCATGTGGACAATTATTATACGAATGACCCTCTCCACAAAGATCACATTGTTGAACTCCTCGAGTCATCAGTAACTCGAACTTCTTGTTAAGTAACTCCAGTTGATCCACAATTTCATTATTTGCAGAATTTTCAACTTTGTTCACAGCTTTGTTCCTGGCACCTCTTGATCTCTTCTTAATCTTCTAATTATCCTCTTTGATTTATGGATCAAATTGTAACTCCAATTCCCAATTTGCAACTTGGGATCTGGTTGCTTTTATATTACTGTCCAGAATGTGTGCCTCCTTGTGCTTGAGATTAACCTGAAAAATATCACAAGGGTTTATGTAGTATGCAGAAATATAGAAAACTCTCAATTAATCTATAGTGATCAGGAAAAGATAGAAATAAAATTTCCAAGCAAAGGCGCCAAAAACTTGATGCGTGTTAATTATGCATATAAAATTGCTAGCAAGTGCACTAGTCGTATCAAGTAATAGTTCAACGGTGAGTTGAGTATCGATCCCACGAGGAAT
>LTAE01002359.1:0-61901 GCA_001647135.1 Pontederia paniculata | reverse complement strand
AAAAAATAAAAAATAAAAATATTGACGTAGAATTTAAATATTTTTTGAATAGTCCTTTAAATTTACTTGGTTCCTATTTTGATCCCCTAACTTTAAATTGTAACCAAACAGTTTCCTAATTTTAGTTTGTAACTAAATGGTCTCTCAACTTTATAATACGTTCACGGAAGGTCCTTTTTTATCAAATTTGGTTTATCATTTTTTTGTCCACATGAGAATGCGAACATTAATATTTCTTATGTGTATGTTGTTGTATGTATATGTGAGAATAACATGAGCATATAGAATATTTTACTTTTCATCTCATGCAAAATTAAATAATTTTTATAAATTTCATAAAAAAAGGAAGGTCAGCAACCATCAGAGTTTGAGAGGAAGATGCACATACTGGTGAAATTTGATGACGATCGATATCCATTTTTTGAATAAAAATTATAAACACCACTATTATAGAAGATGAAAAGTAATAATATTTATCGTGTTGACGTATTCTCACGAATACATATAATAGTGTAGATGTAAGAAATATTAATTTTTATATTCTCACATGTACAAAAAATTGATAAATCATTATTTTTGTATCTTCCTTACATTAGAATTAATTTTCTGAACCTCTTTTTATCTTGTTTAGAAATTTTTATAATGATTTATTAATTTTTTGTCACATATACAAACAACAACATACACACAAGAAATATTAATATTCGTATTCTCACGTGGACAAAAAAATGATAAATTAAATTTGATAAAAAGGGACATTTGATGAACGTATTATAAAGATGAAGGTCCATTTAGTTACAAACTAAAAATATGGGACCATTTGATTACAATTTAAAGTTAGTGGATCAAAATGAGAATCGAATAAAGTTAAGGGACTTCAAAAAATATTTAAATTCCATATCAATATTTTTATTTTTTATTTTTTAATTACGTGGCTTTACCATGTGGAGTGAAAATCGAAAAAACCTGCTATCGTAGGTGAAGAGACTTTCGACGAGCAAGTTGCAAGTTAAGAGACAAATTTGTTACAAACTAAAATTCGGGGACCAAAGTGAAATATGAGCAAAGTTGAGGGACTATACACGAAAATTACTCACCAATCACACTCTTCAAAGGAAAAGCAAAGGTAGGGTGCAGAGATGCCCAAGGTTAGAGGGTGAGAAGTCATTTATCATTTATGTAATAATAAATTTGAGTTTTTCGTATTCTAATAAATAATTTAATTTGATAATTAAGTTTAATTTTATTTGAATGAAATTCTAATGTAATGATGACTTAATTTAATAGATAAATTTGAATGAATATTTAAATAAAGTGTGTAAACTAGAAAAATCTTAAAAATATTTTTTAATGAAGATGAAAAAATAGTTGAATTCGAAAATAATAGTAAATTTTTTATTGTATATTGAATATAAATAATATAAAATTAATCTCATGAATAACATAATAAAATATTTTCATAAAAGATAATTTAAAAAGGTAAAAAATACAGTGAGATAATTAGTTTTTTATAATTATATTTAATAGCATAAAACTAAATTTTATTATTTAAAATTAAAATATAAAGTTAAAAGTTGATTGAAAAAAAAATATAGAAGATGAAAGACGAGAGTGAAAAAAAAGTCAAAAGTGTCAAGTAAAAAAAAATGGATTGTTTTATAGCAAGAATGAGAGATGAAAACTCGGAGTGGCATGACCTTAAATTTTTATCTCGATTTTTCATGTGACTCTATTGTCCTGGATCTGTTTCGGGATGGTGATGCACAAAGGCAATCCACTATCACATTTCCTTCTCTTCTAGTGTGGACAAATTAACAATATTATTAAAATCGAACTAAATTAATCTACACAACTAGAATGTGCATCAGACCGATTTGAAACGGTCCCAATTGAACAAAATTGGTGAATCCGCAAACAAAAAATGGTTCAATTTCAAATTTTAAAAAGCCATTTGGAAGTGGAAAGTTGTTGTAAAAATGAAAGGAAAAAAATAATAAAAGAAAACTAATTGAATGGATAAAAAATGAAAATAAAAAAGGTGAAAGTTGAAAAAGAAGAAAATTAAGAGTGAATTAAAGTAAAATAAATAATATACCATCATTAGTATTATATAATTAATAAAAATAATAATAATTTATCGATCATCATTATTTTAAATAAATATTAACATTTTAGTTTTCAAGCACATAATAGATAATATTTTATACTAATATCTGATCATTAGTAGATTATTATTAAAACTTTTATATATTATGATATCTGTTTTAGATTACTATATATAATATTATTTCAATAAAAAATTAGTTCGATTTGATCGAACTTAATTGAAGAATTTAATGAAGGTGTTTTCTATTTATGATTAAAAAAATAAATAAAAATATAAATTTTAAATAAATTATTTATTTTTAATAATATATCTCATATTTGACGATTCAAATGATAAAATATATAATATATCTTATTTAAATAGGATACATCTTCGTTAAACTTTTAATTAAATTTATTCAATTGTGATTCATCTGGACCACGTTCTATCTATAATCCAATTATCAGAATATTGTAAATTAGAACATGATGATACGCCCTTTAATTTTTTGCACGATATGGCGCAAATGTGGAGCAACTTGCATCTGGTTTAAGACGATGGCCGCCACATGTTCACAATTAGGTTCTGTTTTGGTAATTTCTAAAAAAAATATAAAGTTTTTTAAAACTATATAAAGCATATTTTAAAAATAGGTTTATGATGTATAATAAACTTAAAGTAAAAATATACAATAAGGTGTTTGGATGCACATTCAAATACACTGAATCAAGGTTGTCAAGATCGGGATCTTACCTAAGATCGGAAGGGGGTGATAGGATCGAAGATCGTAAGATCGGATCGAGGATCGTAAGATCCTACCTATAAGTAAAAAATATATTTAAAATAAATATGTATTAACATATACATATATTCAATGATTTATTAATATATTTTAATATATATTATACGTTTTTATTAGTTTTTATCACTTTAAAAACTTTATATGCTAAAAAATAAAGTTTTATAAATATAATGTAATATTATATATATATGTATATATATATAATATATATATATATATATATATCATACATACATACATACATACATTTTTTTCACTTTTTTATGCTCTAAAAATATTTTTTAAGTAATATATTATCAATATAACATTTATTTCTTTTAAAAGGAAGTGTGAAAAAAAAAAGAAAAAAAAATTAAACTAATATAGTAGGATCGGTAGGATCTTACGATCTTACCGATCTTACGATCTTGATCTTACGATCCTACCGATCCTACGAATTCGATCTTATATTTAAGATCGAGATCGGTTTCTCATGGTAGGATCGTAAGATCGTGCGATCTTACGATCAAGATCGCGATCTTGACAACCTTGCACTGAATAATGAAAAAACTATTTTACATAATTATACTGTTATAATTTAATATGAAATAATAATATACAAATATTACATACAGTTTATTGTATATTGAGATAAAATTGATGTAAAAAAAATAAAGAACACTAGGAAATTATAAAAGCATTGCATTATACATTTGTTTTACATATTTTCCTGATTTATTATTTTATATGATAATTTTAAAAAATATTATAATCATAAGAGCAAATTATAAATAAAAAAATTACTCTAGAATGCTAAAAATAATGATAAAAAATTAATATGTAAGGAAGAAAAAAGATCAATGTGGAAAATGTAATAATTATTTCAAAATACAATATATGTCAAATATCACGTCATGAAGTGTGAAGAAAATGTAGAAAAAAAATGAAGATGAAGATTAATAATTTTTTTACAACTTATAGAGCTAAAATGTAAAAAAAAAATACTTTAAAAATAATATTCAAACATCACTTTTTATTATTTTACAACATTTCAGAAAAATACTTTATCTTATTACTAAGATTTTACTTTATTTTTTCAATACATCCAAACAGGACCTTAGACTCGAAGAGGCAATATGCATTCCTAGTTCTCCTTGCATCGTCGTTTTCCTTTTTCACATGGGCCCCCTTCGGTTGTCATGATACTGTTCACAGAATAAATTTTTTTAATCCATTAGGCCTTGTTTGGTATCGGAATAAGGACGATGAGAATTAAGAAGAATATTCTCTTTTTATTCTTGTGTGAAGAATAAGAGTGAGATATTCTTATGACGTGTCTGGTTGATTGATTTGTATTCTAATGATTGAGTGTTTGATTAAAACGGGAACAAAAAATAAAATAATAAATATTATATTTTACTAATATTTTATTAAATAGATTTAGATATTTATTGACATTGTTAATTATAAATAAATAATTAACATAATTTTAGTTATTGAGTTAAATAATGATAAAAAATATTATTGCACGTTTTAATTATATAAATTAATATGTTTCTAATATCTATAATTAGTACTTATTTATTTCATTAAAATATTAGCTACTAAATAATTATAATATTATATTAATTAATCAATGCTGAAATGACTAGATAATTATATTTTCCACTATTTTATTTTCAATAATGTATTATTACCAAACAACGTGACAATATATAATTAAATAATACATAAAAATATTATTTTTATATTATATTAATTAATCAATGCTGAAATGACTAGATAATTATATTTTCCACTATTTTATTTTCAATAATGTATTATTACCAAACAACGTGACAATATATAATTAAATAATACATAAAAATATTATTTTCAAAATAGTTATTTTTTATTTTATTATTAATATTATATTTTGTGCCGAATTCAATTAATGTTAAAAAATTATTAGTTATACAAGTGATTATATATTTATTAAGATATAATAATTGAACAAAGTAAATTAAAAAAATAAAAGAAAGGAACAAATAAATTGTTCTTGCCTTGACAAGAACAAATTGTTCTTATTTTGGTGACAAAAAAAAGTGGTATCACGGAGTTCTAGGCGGTTTCAAAAAGTGAGAATAAAATGCAATTCTTAGAGTGTTTGGGTAAAATTACAATAACAAGGTGATTATTCTCACCTTGTTCTTGTACCAAACAAGGCCTTAGATAGTCCAAAGATGTTAATCCACCGAGAATAAACCTAATCCAACCTCATGCAAGAATATTGTAGTCTCTACTTTTTGCTTGTTGCTGCATTTAATGCAGTGGGGTCCACTAACTTCAAAATAAGGGTGTTTAGATGAAAATTAGGGAATAAGATCTTAATCCCGATCTTATTCTCCAACCCGGGGCCATGATCTCGGCTTGGTGGTGCAAAGATCCAAAAGGTCATTCCCAGCTTCGATAATTTTGGGGCTCCACAAAAGATCTCACGGATGGATATGACAATTCAACATCTCTTTCGGGCAGGACAACTTGACCCGTTAGGTCCATTTGGCAAGTGGACCATGATCAAATTCTCATCATTGATCCATCCGATTTTATTAAATAATATGACATTTAACATAATCAAGATCAAATTTTAATATTAAAATTTGAGATAATAATAATCAGTCCTATTTTTTAAATTTTTATTTGGCATTGACTTTTTTCTCCCTCTTCTCTCTCATCACTTATTTCTTACTTTTTAATCAAAAGTATATTTTAATTTTTTATTTCTTTTATACATTACTTATAATTTAAATAATAAATTAATTATTATGCTAACCTAATGATATGATTATTAAAAAATAGTTACCATTATTTATTTTTTTACCTTTTGTAAATTAACTTTATGAAAATATTTTATTACATTAAACGTGAGAATAAAATAAATTTTACAAAAAAAAATTATTATATTATTCATGAGATTAATTTTATATTATACAATTATTATTATTTTATATTCAATATATAATAAAATAGTTCAGCAGAATTCTGTAAATTTAATTAAATTTTTATTTTCATTAAAAAATATATATTTTATTTTTTTATTCACATTTTTTTTAAACAACCATTTAAACTTATCTATCAAATCCAATCATCATTATATTTTTATTCATTTAAATATTTAAAACTAATTTATTAAATTAAATTATTCATTAAAATTGGAGAACCTCATATTCTGATTGCCTTACAAGGCCAAAAAATTCTTGCATTACAAAGCTCGTGGAGGGGATGGAATAAAACAACTAAAAAGTACATTACACGTTTTCATCACAAGTTTCTGATAAAAAAAATGCAAATTAGAGATAACTTTTTCTCACCTTACATTAAGTGATATCCTACGTAGGTCATCAAAATTAATATTTTTTTAAAAAAAGAAGTCATCCAACTCTTTCATCACTTACTATGCTTCGCTAAAATTCAAGCATAAAATATGAAATAACTTTTATTCCAGAAAATCGAGCAGATAGAATATTGAAAATATCATTGTTGAGAAATATTTATTTCCACGCATATGAACATTTGGATATCGTGTTGTCTTCAAATATTTCTAGTTTAGATGGTGCATATGGATTACAATCAGGTAAGTGATGAAACTCATATTAGAAATATTTCTGTAACCTCTCTTGCGATGAGTTTTCAAATTATCATCTAACTGTATGTTTAACTTTTTCTGGCTCTATTACAAGTTTTATCACTTTGGCATGTTCATCTATCTAGGCCTACCATCTCCTGCCTTAATCTTAATTGTTTTCCATCCCCTGATCAATTTATTATGACAATTATCTCGTGAACTTTTTTCATGTTAAAAAAATCGAAAATATGAAATACCATATGCCAAAAAATCTTTAACTCTTTATCTTGTCCACATGTTAGTCCTTATGATTAAAATTCCACATCTAAGAAAAAGTTAGACCTGTAACATATCGGTCACGGCCCGTGACTGGTCTGTCGCGGCCCGTGACTGTAATGTCCCGACCCGTGAAGACTCGATCACGGTCGTGACCGGGCAATGATTATACATTCAACATTGTCACGGCCTGTGACAAACTTGTCACGACCGTGATAGTAGAGGGTCGATTTTACGGTCACGGCTCGCGATGCGTCCGTGCGTCTGCGGGATCTGGACATCACGGCCCGTGACAGTCGTCACGGCCGTGCCTGGGTGTATTCCATCGTCGTGGCTCGTGACCATATGGTCACGGCCGTGACTCTCTCCATCACGGCCGATGACGTATTCATCACGATCGTAACGTATTCATCACGGCCGTGACGGGAGTTCTGGGCGAATTTCGCCCGTGCCGTCGCTCGGCTGCCACCGTCATGGCCCGTGACATTTTCGTCACGACCGTGACGGAAAATTCCGGAGCGATTTTTGCCCCATTTTTTCTCTAAATAGTTCCGAGATTCTTTCCTTTTAGCATATTATTACATAGAGATCAATAGCCCTACATTTTCTACATTGTTTGGCTTTAAAATCTACGTTATATACATCATACATTCATATAAAAATCTATTTTGAATAAACCCAAGAGAAAATCCTTCCTAGGGCAAAAATATCATATATTCATCATGGAGATTTAAAAACCAGAATCTATGACATATGATCATCACATCAAATCCATCATAATACAATAAAAAGCCCTAGCATGCATCGATCTATCATAAAAAACCTATTCTAAGGGGATCCATCATATTACATACCTTTTCCTGTTGAATCTTTTTTTTCTTTTCTCCTGGATCTAATTTCTTCTTCGTTCTTCGTGTGATGCCTCTCTTCCACCGCCTCCTAGGAATTTGGTACAGATTTAGAATAAATAAAAATAAAAATCCTAAGGGGGAGGCATAGATCCATTACCTGTGTGCTTGGGAGAAAAGAAGAGAGAAGAGAAGAGGGAGGGTCTCTGACGGCTAGGGATTTTGGGAGAAGAATGCCAAAAGAGTTGACAGATTTTCTGAAGAGACTTATTTATAGGGTGACCCAACCTCCAACTTATTATTTTTATTTTTTTATTTTCTATTTTATAAATTTCTGGGTATTACATCTACTATCACTTCATATTTATTTATATTTAACTATGGCAGGTGATGTAACACCCAACTTATTGAAGAATTTATTCATTTTAGGCTCATTACTCACCCAAATTTAAAATACATCTTTAATAGTAAAAAGGGTAGTCATTTATAAGCTCTTGATCACCTTCATATTTTATCCATGTAAGACTAACACTTTGGCCTCTTATCTTGGATCCTTATATTGTTTATCCTTCCGAGCTCCACGTCCACTTAAGTTGTTCTATATGGTTCAAGTGAGCAAACAAGATCGATTCAAATATCTTTTGCAACACTCCTAACTTACTTAAGAAATTGTTCACTTTGGACTCATAATCTGCACGATTTTGAAATACATCTTTAATGGTAAAGAGCGTAGTCAAGACTTATAAGTCCATGATCATCTTTATTTTTGTCCACACGAGACTAATCCTTTGGCCGATTGCCTTGGATTGACTGCCTTCTCTACAATAAAAGAGTCATTTTAAATATGTACAGGCCATGAACCTAATGCGAATAATTTTTTGAATTGATTGAGAGTGTTACAGAAGGTATTAGAGTTAACTTCACGTGTTCACTTGAATCACATGTGACAACTCAATGGAGATGTCGAGTTTCGAAGGAGGGAAGAATGTTAGGCCCTAAGGCAAGAGGCCAAATGGTCAGTCCCACATGGACAAAACACGAATGTGATCATAAACTTATATACCATTAAATATATTTTTTAAAATCGTGCATATCATGGGCTCAAAGTAAATATTTTTTTGAATGAGCTGGGGACATTATAGTAGGTATTAGATCCAACCTCGCATACTTATTTGAATTATGTACTGTGACTCAACAAGAATGCTAAGCTCAAAGGGGGAGGGAAAGGGAATGTAAGGACCCAAGCAAGAGGACAAAGAGTTAGTCCGATCAGACAAAATACGAATGTGGTTGTGAGTCTATAAGTGACTATCCTGTTTTAAAATTATGCAGATCATGAGCTCAAAATGAATAAATTTTTGAATGGACTTAGGGTGTTACAAAAAATATCAAAAATAATCTCGCGTGCTCATGTGGGATGACTCAACGAGAACATTGAATTTCGAAGAAGAAAGAACATAAGGACCTAAGATAAGAGGCCAATTAGTCATATACGAATAAAACATGAAGATGATAACGAGTTTATAAATTATTATCTTCTTTATTATTAAAGACGTGTGATGAGTCCAAAGTAAATTTTTTTTGAATGAACTCTAGTGTTACAAGTGATGGATTTTTGTATGTGCACATAAATTAAATTCGAGACTTACTTGGACTATTGCGAATTACTCATCATTCCACATAATCGTCCATTCGTACATTACATCTCTATACGTTGTACATTATATAGTCTAAGCTTAAAAAGTTGATTTCTTTCCGGTACCTAATCATATTTTATGAAATTCTAAAATATCTGTTTCTACGCTATAACATATATCAACCCGTGACCGTCACATTTTCCCATCAATTTTCAATTTTTATTTATATAGTTATATTTTCTACTTTTAATACCTAGAAAAAGCCCTATGACTTCCCTTTCTTCTTATTTATTTTTTTAAATTATAAGAGAATAAAAATAAATATAAAATACATAATATAATTGAAATGATAAGTGGAAGTGCTATATAGGATTTGATAATTTCCATAATTTGAAATTGAATATTGTAAAGTATGAAGAATTAAAATTGATTAACTTGTATTATTGGCGCAGTTGACAAAGTTTGTGCAATATCATATATCATATATCTACGATGAATATAAGATCTTCTATCATTTAAAGAATTTATTATAAGTTATTAGATCTATTGTATATCTAATCTCCTATGATTGATAAGATAAATAATATTGTGCTACTTAGGGGTATTTATCGGATCAGATCGATCCCGTGAACTCAATAATTTGAACTTATCAAATATCAATTGAGTTGGGTAGATCGTTGATCAGGTCGAACTTGAATTGACTCGATGATAACCCGATCATCAATGGATCATATGTACGAATTTTAATTTTTCAAATCCGATCATTCGACCCAATCCGATGGTCTAATTTTTTTATATTTTTTATTAAATTTGAATTCATTTGTTCTTGATAAATTTTTATATTACTTTAAAATTTAAATATATTAAAAACTATACTTTATATCTTTTAAAAATATTACAAACCTTTAAAAAATATATTTTTTCTTTTTTTAAAATATAATAAATGTTAAATATTATAAAAATATATGAAAAAATTTAATCGGATAAACTGATAACCCGACCATATGCAAATCGAGTTGGATCAGATTCGATAACTAATTTATCATCAATCTAATTTAACCCAACTCGAACAAAATTAATCGAAATAGATCGGATCAAATCCAATTCGTAAACACCTCTAATACTATTTATTAAAATAGATAACACCTTCATTAAATTTATAATATAATATTCACATATTTTGGGTTGATATAAGTCGGTCTAGGAAGTCTTTGCTCAATCATGGAGAATTATAAAGATCTGAGCTCCTTAGTTTTAAAACACACACAATAAAAATAAAAGGATAAAAGCTAAAACTGGAAACATCGCTTGCTTCCTCCAAAAATAACAAGGTACAGGGTGTACTGACAGGTTCGGTTACAAAATGCTAATCCATTTCATACTTTTTTTGGGTAAAATCCATATCATATTTTTAACAGTTTATTTTGTAGTTGGCGTGAAGGGCAAACGTGCTGAATAACCCACTATTCAATGACACATTTTTGCTGCTGTTATCTTTATTCTATAAGCAAGAATTGATATGTTTCTTTTCTCACTAAAAGAGTGATTTGATTTGATTGGGATACTTGGATAATAAAATTATGTCATAGGTCGAATAAAAATTAGTAACTTCGAGTTCAATATTTAAAGTCATTAAATTTAGTCAAAATTTTTCGTTCCGCTTACGTTCGAATATTAAATTAAAGTACTAATAGTTCTAAATATCAATGAATTATTATCGAAAAAAATGAGTCTTGAATTTATTTTTTCAGAAATTTAATGAGTGAGGATTCCATTATAGGGTAGTTACATATATTATCATCTTAAAAATAAAATTCATCATATTTTTTTCGTCTTTAATTTTATTTTTTTTGTCTTAAATTTATAAAACTCGAAAAAAAAGATAAAAAGTTACTATAGACAACTGAGTCATTAGCTAAGAAAATTTGATTTTAATTTTTACCATAACATTTTTTTATAAATATATATTTTTTGTTTTTTTATATAGTAGATTCTTTTACTATGAAATTAACTTTTATTCTAAATCTCCTTATCTACAAATAAAATGCAATACAACTGTAATTCCTGGTCATCAAGATATCCTTTGGACAGACTGTCATAAGCATTTTTTTCCGGTAGTTGACTGTTATAAGCATTTTAAAACGGTAAGTACGGATCTACGTTACAATCTTGGTATGGTTATGGCCTTATGGGTACTCGAAAATACGATACGTGGGTTTAGGATATATCTTTTGGTCGATTATAACGCAGGCGAACAAGTCATTCGAATAGGGATTTTTATAAAGAAAGAAGAAACGCGAGCTTTCCTTGCGATCGAAGTCTTTTGTTCTTAATAAAACCCACGAATTCTGGGCTCGAATTGGATCGAAGCGGCCAGAGGGAGAGCCAATTGATGAGATCCCATTCCCTCTGTAAGATCTCTCCATCTTTTGGTCTCAGTTTTGTTAGATTTCTATACAGCATAGATCTCGACCCATTTGTCAACAAATTTCGTTCAGTTTTTATGTGCTTAGTTTGATCTCTTGCGTTCTTATCTTCTACTGTTCTGTTGGATTCTCCGGTGAAAAAAAAATAAGCTATTTGGTTTAGGATTTTAGGTATAGATATAATTTTCAAGAACATGCATCCTTTACCTGGAAGCCTTGATCAAAACGGGGTAGGAAGTTTAACCTTTGGGATTCCCTTTAATGAACTGTACATAATTAATGAACTTTCACTGTGGAAGGACATGTGGGTATTCGTCGAAATGATTCTGTTCAGGAAGCTCTTACTGGTTTGCCAAGTTTCGATTTGTATTGTATTTCCTTTTGTGAAGTTCCGGATCAGCATTGCTGGTATAAAACATTAAAATGAAAGAAATAACACTTCCGATGTGATTTGCGTATTAATAGAGTCTGAATTCCATATCTTTGTGGCTAGGATTTGAGTATGCTTATTGAGAAAGTTTGAATTTGGAACTTTTGTTTTGTAAAATTATCTCAAGTAGTTAAGTCCATTATCAAATGCACTTGCAATTTTAAGCACCAAATGGAGTGTGTGTCCTTCCAATGCCATAAATTTGCAAAAGGTCAACTGTATGATATGTATCTCAAAAATATGATATGAAGCTCAAATTTACTACATAACCAGTTTCATTTAATCTTGCAGAAGAACCACAATGATTATATTTTCTTTGATTATATAACTTCTTTTTATTTTGTTGGGATAAAGAAAAAACAAAGCTTTTTGCGACCATTGTGTTGATGAAAATGGTTGTTTCATTTTATACAGACAATTCAAAGTCATTTGAACAGTTATCATGGCAACAAAGACCCTTAGAAGACGTCTCCATCATGGAGATGTTGATGGAAGGAGAAACGAGCAAATGGACACATCAGGATATGATTCCCTAAATGAACCACTCCTTGGTGATAATAACTACAGGAGGCATGATGAGGTTATTTCTGTTCATTGCTTTCAGCCAAGTATGAATTGAAGTTGGGATACAGAACTTCAACATTTTCTTCCACAGCTAACTAGTTGTCTATTGTAAAAAGGGATATGACGATAGTAGTCCTGAGGACTGGGATGAAAAAAAGAAAGAAGTGCATCTTCACTGGTCCTACATGTTCTCAAATTTGATAGCTCAATGGGCACAATGGATAGGTAATGTATTTAACATACACGTTGCCTAATTTACCTGTTAGCATTAAATCAGTGATTAAACTGTGTTCCTCTTTGTCTTATGCTGATGATTTTCATCTTAATATAAACTTTTCATAAGTATGAGAAATATAGAACAACTATGAAAATGTCTTCTCCAATAGAGGATCATCAATGATTACTTGAAATGGGTGCCAAATAAAATTATGTGAGCCCTTCGTTCTTTTATTTATCAAATTCTTATATTTTGCATGATTTAGAACTCCCTGTTATGGCAGTACATGCACATGATATAGTAAGGGTTTTATAATCATGAAACCTGCAAAGACTTCTGAAACCTTAGTTGTAGTATTCTTTTATTGCGCACTGGTGCACTGCTGTCCTAAATCAAATTATTACTCTATATCATTCCACTAAGAATAGATGTTACATTGATATTTGATAAGGGACTAGATAAGATTGCACCTAAAGACTAGACTAGTCATTCAGAGAATGCTATATGATTATTTATGCACTGTCTTGACTCTACTGCAAATATGGCCTGCTAGTGCATATTGAGAAAATAGTACTTAGGTAAATATCTGATGAGGGGGCATAGAGTTGATGGAGAAAGTACATGCCACTACATTCATCACCCTGATAATCATCTTTACCATACTGTTCTTTTTTTTCTTTCCCTTCAAACCTTAATTTCAGCGTTGTTTATGTGACTTGAATTTTACTTTCATTACAGCAAATATTATCCTTGGTTCTGGATCAGTCATAGGAAGGTTTATTCCTCTTTCTTCTGTACCTTGGTATGGGCAAGACAACACTCCTGCTTGTCTTAGTCCCTTGCAGGTAAAAATAAAAATCTTTCAGCTTTCCGCACTTCAGTTATCATCTTGATGAAATGACCAGTGTTTAAGTTCCAGAGATGTTTTTATTTGAAAGTCAAGTTAGATTAACCAATGCAACATTTAAAAGAAAAACTGGATTTTCTTATAGTTCTTTGAACCTAGAGTTCTATGTCTAGATCAAATAAATTACAGGTTTTAGATATACAAGGGTACATTGCAAATGTCAATTCCTACAGGTCATGAGGAATAGTGCCGATATAAGTGTTTGAGTTCTCAGTTGAGATTCTGTAAGCTGTCAATGACAAGGTTTTATGTGCATCGATGAGGAATGTACTATGACAATGCCAAGGCTACTGGGCCTTTTCTGCCCGATCGAATCTCCTCTTCTCGTTTCTTTATATTGTTCTCTTACATCTTTTCATGTAGAATGTAATACTGTTCTATCATAAAACTTGCCCATGGTTTTCTTCCCATTTGTGCACCTTCATCTTATCCACTGAACTATTCGATCCAACATCCCTCTACCAAATATAAAATGAAAAATTAAGATAATATATAATGAGATAAAAGGACATTTTCTTTCCTTCTATTATTCAAATAGCTATTTTATGTGCTTACATTTTGTATAATCTTTTGTTTTATTAAATTAGAATGTGGAAGCGTATAAACTACTGACAGAACAGTTGATGCACGGTTTCTACCTCTACTAAATTTTAAGTTCACTTTTTTATTTGGAGTGTGGTAACTCATGGTTTATTGTTTTTTTATATGTTCAAACTTGTAGGAAGAAAGGTTGACAAATTTGAGGCTGAGACTGGAGGTCCAGTTCGATGGTTCTCTTACCGAGCATCAAGTGTGTAATTTTTTTATTTTGTTATTTAATCCATTAGAACCTAGTTTATAATTCTTTTTGAACATTTACAACAACTTTTTTTTGCTGGTTCTTACTTTTTTCCTTCTAAGTATTGCATGAGATGATGACTTACTGAACAAAGGGGACTTTCATATTCAACAAACTTGAGAATTTGTGTCTGCTACCTGTTATATCTTTTCTTCATTTTGGTTGTAAATTTCTACCTAGCGACTAGATCTGATGAGTCATGCTAAATGATGCTGGCTTCTTTCATAGGATGCTTTGAAGCAACTCTGGCGATTAGCCTATCCTGACCAGGAAATCCCTCCTCTTAAGTCCGAGTTATGGAAGGAGATGGGTTGGCAGGGTCAGGATCCATCCACAGATTTTAGGTACACATGGGCATTTTGGCATAACCGTAATTACTTTTTTTTTATTGAAAAACGAAAGGATGGCATAATCATAATTAAGAAATTATAGTGAGAACTGATTCTTATTATTTGCTTCCAGGGGTGGAGGTTTTGTATCATTGGAAAACCTCATATTTTTTGCCAAAAACTACCCGGTAGGTGCTATGCCTTGTATTATTCATCTAATAGCCTTTTCTTTTCTTACGTTCAAGGTACAAGCCATCATCTTTCTACCTGATTTCTTGTTATGTGATTTTTATTTTGTTATATTTGTGATAAGCAGGATACTTTCCAGTTACTATTGCACAAAGCAGAAGGTAAAAGGGCTGAATGGGAATACCCTTTTGCAGTAGCGGGTATTAATGTTTCTTTCATGTTAATACAGATGTTGGACTTACAATCAGGTAACATGACCGACAACCAACTAGAACAGGACTAATTTAATTTTGGAATTCGCACTGAATCTCTGTACTGTAATTTTTATAGGTTTGCCTGCATCTAAAGCCGGAATTCGTTTTCTGGATCTCCTTGGACATGATGAAAAAGCTTTTGACAACCTTTATTGTGTGGCTTTCCGAATGCTGGATGCTCAGTGGCTCGCAAAACGTGCTTCCTACATGGAGTTCAATGTTGTTATCTGCTAGAACTTTGGAAAATTTTCTTCCTCATATTACGATCTACTAGTTTTGCTTACTCCTAATTATGTGCTTCTCCTTCACAGGAAGTGCTGAAATCTACTAGAGCTCAGTTAGAGCGCGAGCTTACATTAGAAGATGTGACCAGTGTAAAGGACTTACCAGCGTACAACATGATGAACTCATAGTTCTCCAGACTTGAACAGAGATGTGCATTCATTTTTTTCAAGTTAATATCTAAAGTAATTGAAGATTGGTCATACCTTCTGTTCACCAGTCTATTACAGATGATGATGGGAAAACGATAACATGTAAATACGACAAAGGTAAGTTGTAACTGTAAAATGTAAGATAAAGATGAACAATTGAAAATAAGATCAATCATCACCAATCTTGAACCGTAAGATGATCCGGTGGGAAAGTTGATACATCTAGAAAATCATGCTTTAATTTTTTCGGTAAAGAAATGTTTTAAATATTTTTTTCCATTGCATTTATTGTGTCCACTGTGGTTGTTTGGAGGTATTTGATTCAGTTTGAAGTTTTTGCATTTCTTTTTATGATAACAATTTTTTATGATAAAATAGAATTGGTACCAGGAAAGTTTAACTTTATCCATTTAATTTAATGAAGAGAGAAATAATTCTTGGCCTTAGAAAAAATCGACAATTTCAACTGCAGAAAAATAGGCAAGGCCGCTAGAGATTTTCTTTTCTTTTCGTATGTTTTTTTTTAATTTTCTTTTCTTGACCAAAGTTTTCCGAAACACAGCTACATTTTTTTTTTATTGCTTGATCAAATTCAAAGGTTGACAACTTGAGATTCTGTTCTAGAGGAGTCACAACAACTTTTGTTCCTGTCATTCCTAGATCTGAAGATATAAGTTTAAAGCATTTCCTCTTGGTTAACACAATTGATTTTTTTGATCTGATTATTTTCATGCCCAGAAAATACATTATATCACCAAGATCTTTAATTTTGAGCTTTGACTAGAGAATAGTCTTGATTTCTCCAATTAATATATCACAATTATCAATAATCAAGATGTCGTCTACATAAACAAGTAAATCCACAGACTTGTTCCTTGTTGTCCCTTTAATAAAAAGGGTATAATCATTTTTGTTTTGAACAAATCCAGCAAAAATGAGTATATTTGCGAATTTAATATTCCACTGATGGGAAGAAGACCGAACTAGTTTACACACTTTGCCTCTAGTCTCCCCCCTAAAGTTGTAAAATTAGTGAAATTTTTATATTCACATCTTCAAACAAATTCCCATTGAAAAATGCATTATTCTCACTAGATGATAGATTTGAAGATTGTTTTGAGAAACATAGATTAACAATGCTCTAATAGTAACAAATTTTGCAACAAGAGAACAAACTGTTCTTATAATCAACACCCACTTTTTTATTGTATCCCTTAGACTACTAATCTAACCTTATATCTCCACTGAACCATCAATCAATAACTTCACCTTGTAGACCCTTTTGCATTATGTAAGTTTGCATCCAAGTGGAAGATCCACAATCTCCCAAGTCCCAATCGCATGTAGAGCCTCTAGTTTAGAGTTCACAGCTTCTAACAAAACAGGATTTATGACAGCTTGTTGGTAAGTAGATGGTTCATGTATTTGTGAGAGCATTATAAGAAACACAACTAGTAATAGGATGTTGTGTACTACTGGTTGGGGATGATATCTTCTCAAGAACAATATAATCATTTAATCATTTAGGTGTTTAAAAACTCTCTTGCCTAGTGATGAAGCAACGATACTTATTTGTTCGAAACTTTTTGAACCCTTGTGAGGCTGAGGAACCGAAGAAATTAATGTTTTAAAAGTTTCTGTAGCACTAGAAGTTGTTGATATATGATGATCAATATTGTCAGCATTATTAGTGATTAATAACCTAAAAGGTTGAGAATCTTCTGAATTCAAGATAATGTCATCAATTGGAGGTGCGATTAGTTTCTATTGAACACCATGTTGAAAAAATAGTGTATCAGTTTCAAAATTTGAAGTTGACGACAAGTCAAAATAATTGTTCAACTTATTTCCTTCTAATTTCTTTAATGTAAAAGGAAAAACCTGCTCAATAAATTTTATCTCTGCTGATGAGAAATTTTCTTATTTCCATATTAAAAACATTTGTAACCCTTTTGAACTATCGAATAGCCCAAAAAAACTCCAGGATTTGAGGATTTGTTCGTGCAACAAACTTATCTGATTCTTGCAAACTTGAAGTGTAATATAAACAACTAAACACTTTGAAGTGACTTAACTATGGTGAAGAGTTAAACATCATTTCACAAGGATAGATATTATTCATTACTTTCAAAGGAAGTCTATTAATAATATGAGTTGTTGTTTGTATACTCTCTCCTCAGAAACTAATAGGTAATTATCCCTAAAACATCAAAGATCTAACAATTTCTAACAAATGTTTATGCTTTCTTTCTACAGTGCCTCTTTGAGAACAAAAATTACTGCATTCAAAACCATTATCTGTTCTTAGCTTTTTCAAAGTCAAGTTAGATTGTGTTTGTACAAGCGAGATAAACTCTTTTAGACACTTCAAGGCAAAAGAATTTATTCTTATGATGATCATATGCTTATACGGCCCCAAGTATCCACATGTATCAACTCAAAAGGCCTTACATTCATCAGCACCACTAGGAAAAGAATTCCTAACTTGTCTTGCTTAAGGACATATATCACAGTGAAAAATGTTTATGTTCATACATTTTTCCAAAGTGCATCTTGTTTAAAGGAACATAACCAAACCTCCTGTGCCAAAGTAGAGTATAAGTAATTCTTGTATTTGTTGTTGTTTCTATTGCTGTGTTGCTGAATTCCTTTTATCAGCTACTGCCACCAGATCCACCAAGTAATACAATCCTTGAGCATAGGCCAGAGCACAACCGGGTTCGGATCGACCTCGACCCGATACCGACCTGGTTGTAACGGGGAATTGAAAAATTAAAATCGGTACCGGGACCGGGTTTGACCCGGAAACCGGGAATACAACCGGGAATATAACCGGGAATATTCTATTATGATAATTTAAATACAGAGATATTCTGATTGACTCGAGTCAGGTTACCTACTTGTTGGCCACAAATTTATCTTAGAAAACTTTATCAGTATGCCACAATGCACATTGAAGACTTTAATCAAAGCAACAGATATGTTACAGACAATCACATTATCCTACACAAACAAGTGCTGCAGAAACCATTGTGCACTGTTGAGAGAAGTACCGGACGTCCGCTCGATCAATGGACGTCCGCACTTGACCACCGGACGTCCGCTCCATTGATCTCGATCAATGGACGCCCGCGGTTTGATCACCGGACGTCCGCTCCACTGATCTCTCGATCAATAGACGCCTGCGTGTTTGATCACCGGACGTCCACTCCATTCACGGACGTCCGCTCCATTGATCTCTCGATCAATGGACGCCCGTGCGCTCGACCAAACCGGACGTCCTCCATTGATCTCTCGATCAATGGACGCCCGCGTGCTCAACCACCGGGTCGGATCACGGGTCGGGTTTCCAAGACTTGGACCCTGTACTGACCCGGAACCGACTGAGTTATCAAGATGGGAGAGCCGGATTCGCTCCGGTTATAAATCGATCCGGGAATTTTCCCGATTTTTCGAGTCGATCCGGTTCGGGTCAACCGGGTCGACCCGGTCTGTGCTCAGCCCTACTTGAGCAAGATAAATCCTTCGTTAGCAGAGCTACAAATATAAGATTGTATTTAAATTCAGGGATACATAGAACATGAGACAGTCCTTCTCCTGATTGGAGATTAATTGTTCCTATATGAGAAATATGAGATATTTCTCGATTTGGTAGAATAACAATTTTTATCTGATATTCTCACAACATTCATGAGAAGTTGTAGCCTTGAAGTCACATGATTTGAACATGAATCAATTATCCAATCTATTCTCTCTGTAGGAGTAAAAAAAAATATACCTGTCATATCCACTACAATTTCAGCTAGCTTCTGAGCTATCTTTGGTTAGCATCTTCAAAATCTGAGAATACTGCTCATCAGTCAGCACATTACCCAAAGATTTGCCACAAAGTGAATCAGAACTAGAACCTTATGAAGACATTGCACTATTGGCTAAATTCTGCAGCTTGTTTTCTAATTTAAAATTGAGAGGAAACTCAATTAACTTGTAGCACTGGTTTCTTCTATGATATGCTTTGTGACAATAATCACAAATCACATTGTGTCCCCTTTCTGTTTATTTTTTATAGGTTTTGCTCCCAAGAAGGCAATTTGATCTGAAGTATTCACGATTGAACAACCTGTGTTTCTCTATTCTTCTATATCATGGAGCTTGATTTATAGTTGACGAAGGACCAATCATAAGTATTTGTGGCTTTGCATGATTAAACAGTTCGTTGAGTCCCATAAGAAATTTATATATTTCTTGTAATCCTTCACTTGATCTAAAGGAGGTAAAGCAGGTGTCATGGCCTCTATCTCTTCCCGCAGAAATTTCAATTTGATGTAATAATAGGAAACAATCATGTTGTCTTGAGCAAAAGAGTACACTTGATTAAGTAGATGCTAGAACCTTGTACCATTTACTTTCTCAAATCTTTCCTTCAGTTCATTTCATAGTCCTTGCATTTTGATTATAGACCGCATTACTAATTAGGTTTTATGATACACCTAAAGCGTTACATTTTTTCCGTTGGAAATGTAAGCTGCTATTAAAACGCTCTAACACCTTCCATCCATGAAACCATGTTCGTTCTTTCCTAACAATGCATTATAGAAAGCTGCACCCCACATCATCTAGTTACTCGAATCTACCACTTGATAAGGAACAAAAACTATTCTAGATGCATCTGAAGCATTAAGATGAAGGGGACTCAAAGAATCGATGGAAATTGACAAGATTGACGAGATAGAAGACACATTCGATTCAGAAGTCATCATAAGATTCAAGATTAACTCAGATCCGAAAGTTTTGCTTCAGCAATCAAATGAGAAGACCAGTCTAAGAACAAAACAGATCTGAAAGTTCTGCCTCAAAAACCCGAGATCAAGAAAACCAGATCTAAAAAGACTGATCTGTAGATAAAATAATGATTCGAGTAGAATGATATGACCATACGACGTCAATTCCCATCCTGCTTTGAGCTGTTCAAATGCACAAATGACAAAGTTGTGGGAGGGAAAACATCAAAATCCCCCTTTTACTTCATTTTGATCTTTTATTGTATGAGGTGCTACTTATCTACAAGAGTCAACTAAATATCACAACTTTCTAGAACTTTTTATCTGCCTAAAAATAGAATACACTTACATCGAATTGTGAGGCAAGATATTGAGCTGAGTGCAGCGGAGTGAGCAGCAACTAATTCTTCTCCATTCCAACATCAACAAACGGATGTGTAATGAGGGAAGAATAAATAGGATTGCAACAAGTTCTCATACAGTTGCAAATGAGGATCCAGGGCCGTTTGCTCATGTCGCTTGCAAATGATCAAAAGTGTCATAGATAGAAACATCCATGGCAATAACAAGGAATGAGACCTCACCTCACGTGGACTCTTCCTTTCCATTCAGCAACAGACTAACGAAGCTGAAAGTTAGACATTCTGCAGGTACTGACTCCACCTTGCTCCCAAGCACTTCGTCGTCAAATCGTCAAGTTCCACCTTCCCGCAGCCATCCATGATTCCGACGAGCTCAGGCACTGAGCTCTGATGCTTGATGACGTACCTCCACCGGAAGTAGTCATCCGCCACCCGCAGATGCGGCGCCCTGACGCCTCCCTTCTCCAGCCCCTTCAATATCAGGACTTCCATGACCAGACACCTCCGCAGAATCCTCTTCTCGAAGTTGAAGGACAGCACGACGGGGTGCCTCGCGACGTATTCCGGGTCCCATTTCAGCGCCCGGGCGAAGAATTCCATCTTCTTCTTGATCTTCTCGGCGGAGGACGACATGCAGTAAGGATGCTTCGCGAAAGCCGCCAGCACCTGCTGCTCGGTCCACCCGAGACGCTTGTAGTTCTCCAGGTTCCGCTCCCACTTCGGCTTAGGCAATATACTGAACACCGTGAAGGCGTGCGAGAACATCTTCGAGGTAGGCTCGATGCGGGTCTTCTTGATGGCCTCGAAGATCTCCTCGAAGCAACGCGTCGGATCCACCAGAGCCTTCGGGAAGAGATCGAACACCCGCGAGATGACGGCCTGCGTCACGCCGTGCCGCCGGAGGGCTTCGACCCTCGGAAGCAGGACGACTTGCAGGTCCAGCGAGAGCATCCGGGGGAACCTCCTGATAGCCTCGGAGACCTTCTTATCGTCCTGCAGAACGGAGTTCAGGGCCTTCGCGTTGAGCTTGAGCCGCTTCTCCAGGCTCCAGAAGAGCAGGTGAGAGTTCGTCAAGATGAACATCGAGAGCTCGGCCTCCGGGACTCCGACGGCGCGGTAGAAATCCAGCTTCGGCTTGAGGGTCTTCTTCGGATTCGCCGCCAGGATGCGCGGGCGCAAGGCGACCAGGCCGGCGATCTGGGTATCAGAGAAGCCGTAGTCCTTGAGGAGGGCGAGCACGGATAGGGCTTTTGCGGTCGACTTCAGCCGGAAGTTATTGGCGATGGCGGCGGCGACATCGGAGGTGAGACCGCAGGAGCTTTGGAGGAAGTCGGAAGTGGGGGGCCGATCGGCGGTGGTGCTACCGGCGGCGACGACCGCGGCAGTGCGATGGAGGTGCTTGGTAGATTGACGCTGTTGGAGTAGCAGTTCACTGCGGAGGAGAAGGCGAAGCATCGTTAGTTTCGTCGCTTGATGCTATGGGCGTGAGGACTTGGTGGAGGAGACCAAAAGGTACCAAATAAAACATTTGAAGAGGTTTACGAGATAACATTTATATAATTTATCGGAGAGTAACCCTCGCCGAACAAGAAAAAGAGAATTTATCGGAGAGTCAGAGCGGGCACACCAAAAAAGTTTCACTCAGGCAATTGATCAAACAACCTCGATGACATTATGATCAAAAGGAAACTTTAACTAGAAAATAATAAAACAAGAAATTAAAATAAAATAGGAGTAGAAGAAGCTGCAAAAATTGATATGTAAATCTCTCCATTAAGATCCACTCCTAATGGTTTTATGTCCTTCGTTTATACTATTGGCACCTGCCAGTTCAAAGAATGACCATAAAACATGTCGTGCATTTTGTGGAGCATTTTACTTCCTATTGTTTGCGTGACAAGAATAATAATTTTGGATAGCATTTGGATGGGAATTTAGAATCTCCGAATTTTATTTAATATTTAATTTGATAAATTAATTCTGATTATATTTGAGTAAACTAATGATGTTAAGTTAATTCTTTTAGATAAATAAAAATTATAAATAAAAATAATAATATTGTTTGAGACAAAAAAATATTTTCAGTAAACCTTAATAAATAATATAATATATAAACCTTTTCGAATTATATTATTAACTTAATATAAAATTAGAATATAACATTTAAAATAAATGCTCATAATTTAAATTAGAAGGTATTGAGTTAATAATTTTAAATAAATGTTAATCATTTTAATACATATTAATAATTTAAATAAACATTAACAATCTTAATAAATGTTAATAATTTTATACATTAATAATAAACTAATAAACTTAAACATTATTAATTTTAAAAGTTAATAATGTATATATCATTAACTTGTAGATTTATACATCATTAAATTTTATACTTAACAAATGTACCATAATAAATTAAAAGTAAAAGTATACGTACGTTAATATACATTTAGTATCATTAATTTTTAAATTAAAATTAATAATATTTAATAAATTAAAAAGGAAGGATAATATATAAAATATTTTGGTAAAATTACAGTACAAATAATTTTAAGTTGTAATATTAATTAATATAAAATTATATTTTAACATTTTAAGATTAAATGTTAATAATTTAAATAAAAAAATTGAAGTTAAAATAAATTAAAAAGGACAATAAAAACAAGTAAAAGGAGAAAGAAAAAAATATAGTTAAAAAATCACGTCAACAACAAAGTAATGAAAGTAAAAATAGAAGAAGATGAATTTAGTGGAACCACCAGAACATGGGACATATGACCTCAAGTTCTGGTGGTCAGATTCTACCTCAGATTCTGTCAAATAGTTCGTATTTGGCGTAACCCAATGAAATCATACCCAGGTTCTAGGTTTGGTTCCAAATCCAAACACGATGGAATCAGACCCAAATTATTTTGAGTCAGACCCGATGGACCCAAGTTCCAAAGAATAATTTCAGCACATGAAAGATTAAACAGATTATTTGTAAAACAAACAACATATCTCGGTTGCTAAATTATTACAAACAAGTTCTATAAGCAGTTCGATTCCCTCATCGAAGAACATTTCGGCCATTGAAGAGCTTTCACTTTGAAGAGGAAAAGAAAAAAAGCGTGACCTATGCTGCTTTGCTCCATGCGATATAAATCAAGTAAAAAATGAAGCAAGATATGCATTCTTTCAAGGTACATATGCTGCTTTGCTCCATGTGATATAAATCAAGTAAAAAATGAAGCTAGATATGCATTCTTTCAAGGTACATCAAATTAGACAGTCTTTTGTTAATAAAAATAATCTACTCCTAAATTTCCAAGTCATTTGAAACAAGACAACAATAAGATCCAAAAGTAAAATGGGTCATGTTAAATATGGACACGGGCCGTGTCGCAAACACGTACCATGTCCTGGTGGGACATGGTCGTGTTGTGCTAGCCTGTCGAATCCTAATCACCATTAAAATAGAATTAATTTCATTAAAACTTAATCTCTCCTCTATATAAATTCCTAATCACGAATTAAATCCTCCTATTAGCCGCCAAGTGATATCTCCCTTTCTTTCTTCATTCCCCTTTTATCTCTATTCTCTCTTCTCTCTCTCATAAGGAATCCTTTTGTCTTCATATTGAGAATAGTGGCAAAAGATTTGGACAGAGATTGACGACGTGTGGAGGAGATAGAAGACAACACGTTACGAAGGTGAGACGACGAGGCACAAATAGAAGATAATCCTCTCGGAAAAAGGTATGTAATTAGGATCATAGTTAGAATTCTCAGTATGCAATTGAAGGGTAATTTGTAGAAGCTCGTATCGTATTATTTATTTATTTATCGAATTTATGATCTCCTCTCTCGGTGTTTCGATCTAGAATTAAATAATGAATATAAGTATTGTTGAATCCTCAAACATGTGTCGTATCCCTTCACAACACGATCCGCGTCCTGCAAACTCAAGTTGCGTTACCTATGACGTCGAACATTTTCCCGCACAGTACCAAAACAAGTCAGGCAATAGACCATGTTGGTTTTCGACGTGGGTTTTGTTCCTCTAATAAATATTATTTTAATTGAAATGAAACCCTAACCCTAAAACAAATTCCGCTGCCTTAGGACGCGAGTCATGTTCTATGAGATTGAATTAAAATAATATGACGTTGTCAACACGAACCACATTGCCTGCTCACATGGTCCGTGCTCCACTGAATACCATCCGTGACTGAAGAAAACGGGCCCCTCATGCAGAGTCACGTGGGTTGTGTTCCTGCACAGAAACGCAAATTGATTTAAATCATTCCCCTTGTATTTATCTGTCCTGATTGTACTGATTGATTAAATATGACTTGATGGACGGTGTAGGTTTATGTGTCCTTAACGAAAACATAGTCCAACTAATAATAGGATCTAAAAGTTATATTGATTATGATTGAACTTATGTATGAAGTGGAGGACCTCTAGTGAATTGAGGGATTTATTCCCTATTATTAACACAAACCTTAGATTGGGATAATTGAGTTCCTTTGTGGACTATTATATTGTATATGAAGATCTACTTGACTCATAAAGGGAGCACATGACCTAGTTAACCATATTGACACCGGGGATAATATGAATCTTCAATGCATTGATAAAATTCTCTATTGATTGTAATGATTGTCTTCACTTAAGACAAAATAAATAGAATGCTAAAAGACGTGGCTTGAATATATTGAATGAGAAAGATATAGGCATCCAGGATGAGATGCAATTGATATTCTTATCATCATTTGATAAAAATATTGAAAGATAATATTACAAATTAACATGGAATTATGATCATCGAGGTATTGAATTTATTCTACTGATTCCTCCTTAAATTGTTAATTGTCAAATTATGTTTTGTTATATATTGAGAACCTTATATATGATCTTTATATACTGGGCATCACAACTCACAGATTCTTCCCTACGAATTTAATTCCAAAGGTAATCTAGATGCCTAATAGATGTCGATGGTGTCGATGATGATAATTATTTCTTATTAGTCATGCCATAGAAAGAAGAATGAACTTTGATTACTTATTATTTTATTTCTGATGTAGTATTTGATGTTAGTCTTCTAGCGGGACTGATGCAGTGGATTCTTTTAATCTTCTTGTTGGAAAAGAATATTTTAGTTTAAATTTTTGGTTTTAAATGATGTGGGCCAGCATGTTGATCAAAGTCAAGTCAATTGAAATAAGCCTATCACATCCCTAAGAGCATATTTTGCCAAGTGGCGAGGTATGATTTTGGGGGCTCTACAACAATAGCATAACTTCAGGACTTCATTCTGGCTCTTCATCACATACTTGTTCAGCAATTCCCTCATTGGAGCAGTTGAGATCTTGAAAAGCTTTCACTTCGAATGTAAATACAAGATCTATGCCATTTTGCTACATGTGATATGAGGAAGATATGTGCTTCATTGGTGCATTTTACTAGACAAACTTCTTGTATGCAAAATAATCTACCCCTAAATCTCCAAGTCATACGAAGCAAGACAGGACTTTATTCTTGTTCTTCATCATAAACTTGTTCACAAATTCCATCGACAAAAACTATGCCATCGCAAATTCAAAAGGCACCATGATCAAGTGCAAAATGTATGTTGTTTCACTGCATGAGGTGTTAAACAAGAACCACTAGAACAATATGTTGGATTATGAATCCAATTTTGGGTAATATGTTAATAATTATATAACTAAGAGTTGTCAAATAAAAATAAAATTGATCAAAATTATTTTATGAGGATTAAAATAAGTATAATATGGGTTGATTATAATATGAAGGAAACAAAATGATGCATTGTACAATTCATAGTGTGTTTGATTATAATGTGAATAAGACGAAATGATACATTATAAAATTCAAAATTGTATTTGATTATAATGTGAAGAAGATGAAAGGGTGCATGGAAGAATTCACATTGTATTTGATTATTTGTGTAAAGTCCATTGATGTATTATCTTCTATGCCAAGTAGAATTCATATTGCTCATGATTATTATAAATAGAGGGTCATGGTCCTCAAAGCATATTAACATTACTTGAATGAAACCATTTGAGAAAACTTAAGAGAGTCATATTGTTTTGCATTCCCCATCTTGAAAAAGAAAAGAAGACGATTTTTTGATGTTATTTTGGAAGTCCCTCCCCGATCAAAAAGTTATCACCGAACAAATCCATATATTCTTGTAAGTTCTGCATTTTCATTCTTTTATTCTTTATTTGTCATGATCAAGTCTAGTTTGATTTTATTCTAGTTTTATCAATGCTATCAGAGTCTACATGTCAAATGATTAAGAAATCAAGTTTAAATTTAAAAGTTTGTAGCTATTGTTTTCAGTGGTGTACATTTTTTTAATGATCCATGGACAATTATCATAGTTTTTCTTGTGTTATTATGCACGCATTGCTCATGAACATGTTGCCCATGCAAGATTTGTGAATTATTTGATTAAAGTTAACTTCCAAACATGCACATCTTGCATAACAACATGGATTAACTTAGATTTACATGACTATTTAGTTCATGCATTGTAATTTTAAGTTGTACCCCAAATATATTTGTTCTTTCAAGTATGAATGACGGTTAAGAGGCTTGCTATATAGGAACCACGATATTTTCATGTGTGAAAGTATTATGATTTTGAACGTGCATAAATAAATAAGGAATTAATTTATATATTATTTTTTGGTGCACGATTAAGCAATGCAATGATGTTTCTATAATTCTCTTTACAATGTTTCCTTTAATGAATTATTTATCCATGCAAATTGGGGTGCTCCAATGATTTTTTTTGGATTTAGTAGATGACCATTATTTTAAGCTGAAATTTAGTTTATTGTTATTGATATATTCAAAATATTAATGATCATGCATTGTATGGTTTAAGACCATGTTTGATATGAGAATAAGGAGTATGAGAATTAATAAGAATATTTTCTTTTTGTTTTTGTGAAAATAATAAAAGATATATTCTTAATAAAATATTCTTGGGGTGTGTTTAATTGATTAATTACTATTCCAGTTACATTATTAAATATAATATTTTACTATATATATATAAATGTATTAAACATAATTAAGTATTTATTGACATTATTTATTGCAATAGGTTAATTAATATATTTCTAATTATTGAGTTAAGTAATGATAAATAATTATTAATGCTAATTTTAATTATATAAATTAACATATTTCTAATAATATATAATTAGTATTTATTTTATTTTTAATAAAAATAACTACTAAAATGATATAAATTAACTAATACTGCAAAGACTAGCTAAATAATATTTTCCACTGTTGTATTTTCAATAATATATTATTACCAAATAATTGTGATAATATGAGCACGTTTGACATGGAATAACACAAAATAATTTTATTATTCCACTTTTACACCCAAGAACAATCTTATTCCATCATATTACAAAACCACCTTGAAGTTGATGAAACCCCTTATTTTAATTCTATATACAAGAACAAATCTCTTTTGTCAATGACAAAAACATTTTTTTGTACCAATTTCTTTTAATTTACTCTATTAAATTATTTTGTATTCATACTTATATGATTAATTAAAATTATTAAGTTTTTAATATTTTGTAAATTTTGCACAAAAGTGAGTCATTATAGATGAATAATAAATAAATATAATTTCAAAATATTAGTTCATATTTAATTATTTATTAGGTAATAATATGTTATTAAAATTAAAATGACGACAAATATTAATTAGTCTTTGCAAGTATTAGTCAATTACTACAATATGATAATTATTTAGTAGTTAATATTTTATTATAAATACAAGAAAGACCAATTATATATTAATTTGTATAATTAGAATTAATGCTAATATTTTTTGTCATCATTTAATTCAATAATTAGAATTTATATTAATGAATTATAATTAATAGTTTCTATAAATCCCTAATTATATTTAGTAAAACTATATAATAAAATATTAAATTTATTGTTTTTTTCTCATTTCAATCAACCACATCTAATATTTTTGTGCCACCAATTTTTAACTTGCTTTATTAAATCATTTTATGTTCATAATTATATGATTAATTACAATCAATTAAGCTTTTAGCATCTTAAAAAATTTGCACAAAAGTGCGACATTATATATGAATAATAAATAAATATAATTTCATAAATATTAATAATAATTAATTATTAGATAATAATATATTATTAAAAATAGAATGACGACAAATATGAACTAGTCTTTGCTTAATTAATTACTATAACATTATAATGATTTAGTAGTTAATATTTTATTATAAATAAAACAAAAGATTAACTATAAGTTAATTTGTATAATTAGAATTAGTGCTAATAGTTTTTGTCATTATTTAATTTAATAGTTAGAATTATATTGAGTATAATTATAATTAATACTTTCTATAAATGGATAAATTTTAATAAAAATTATAAAATATTTTATTTTTTTCTCATTTCAATCAGACACTATCAATTTTAATTATTACGATACCAATTAATTAATCCAAACACATCACTAGGATCATCACAAGAATATTTCATCTCTATTCTTTTTCATAAAACAAGAATATTCTCTCTAATTCTCGACAACTTTATTCTTATGCCAAATATGAATTAATTAATATGTAAAAATGTTCGTACTATTATATTTTATTATTAAGGAAATATTTTTTTACTATTGTTTCATTTTATTATCATTATTATTAATTATAAAATAGAAGAAAAATGTGGATAATTTAATCTATTTTGAAGTAATTAAAATTATAATACACAATATGTTACCAAAATAGTCTCTTTTTTGTGGTTTATTTTATTTTAAAATATAAATGGTGACATATATGTTACTAATCAAATATTGAATAACCCAAAGGAAACTTAATATCTGAATACGAAATTTATAAATAATGGTAATAATGTGTGATAATTATTTGGCTCCATGTAAGTAATAAATTGGCCCAAAGAAAAAATTATTATTTGACATATTTTATTATTAATTTTTATTACCATGTCAAGATATCACTTGCAAATTATTATTTCTGCCCAAAGACTAAATATTAATGAGTGATATCTTGAGATGAGACTTACCCATGTTGTACGATATTCATGATTGTTTTGTTCTTTGTTCAATTTTTTTATCTAGCTACTAATATCAATGCTAACGTATATTTCATTCCCATCCTAAATGGCGCAACTTTTAAGGTATGACAAGAGAGTGTTCATATTACTCTTGGAGTCATGGATTTGGATTATGCTTTAAAGATCTCTAAACCCGTTGATATTATTGATGAGAGTACCTCTAATGAAAAGAGGGAGACAAAAAAGTGGGAGTGATCAAATCACATAAGTTTTATGATAATCAAGTGTGCCATTTCAAAAGATTTTAGGAGCACTATGATATATGATATGGAAACAAATAAGAATTTTCTTGAAGTTTTTGAGAAAATGTTTGTTAAAAATGAGAAGGCAAAAATAAGTACCCTCTTAGCAAACCTGATCTCATTGAAATATAAGAAAAAAGGAAATATTAGGGAGTACATTATGGAGATGTCTTATATTACTTCAAAATTAAGAGCACTCAAGTTGGATTTATCTGAAGACTTTAGGTCATCTGATTTTGTTGTCTCTTCTGATACACTTTTGTCAGTTTAAAGTGAGCTATAATTGTCAAAAAGATTCTTGGTCCTTGAACGAGCTCATCTATCATTGTGTTCAAGAAGAGAAAAGACTGAAGCAGGAGAAAATAGAAAGTGCTCATTTGGCTACCATTACTAAAAATTAGAAAAGAAACCTAAAGGGAAAAGTTAAAAAAAAAGTACATGTGCAACACCACAAAAGAAGCAACATAAGGAACAAAATAAGGATGGATGTTTCTTTTGCGGTGCAACGTCATCAAAAGAAGCAATGTCAACTATAACGCTTGCGAGTGTCAAGAAAGGTGTGATTCTTAATTTTGGTTTGTTATGAGGTTAATTTAACTTCAGTACGTAGGCCCTATTTTGGAGAGAGTGGCCTCCCTCTAAACGCTTTCTAATCAAGCATTTTATGTGAATGAGAGGGTAGCGTTTTGGCAGTTTGCCAAACAGAGCCTTAGACACATATGTTGGATAGATTTCGGTGCACCAACTCATGTTAATGTCTATGCAGAGTTACTTGAGTTACTAAAAATCAAATGATGTTGAAAGATACATCTACATTGGTGATGACAAGAAAGTTGAGGTCGAAACAATTAAAAAGTTTAAATTATTGCTTAAGTCTAGAACATATTTGGATTTACATGAAACTTTTGTTGTACCATCATTTAAACAACACAACTTTTATTTCTGCATTGGATATATTTGATTATTCCTATTCATTTGGAAATGGAAAATTTAGTATGTTTTATGATTCAAAATTAGTTGGTTATGGTTCTTTATCTTATCGCGATAATATTTGTTTAATAGATTCTATCACTTCCTATCATGAAATTCTACATACTAGTCTTAGGGGTACTATAAGAAAATTAACAAATGAGGATTCATTTATGTTATGACTTAAGAGATTAGGTCATATCTCCCAAAGGAGAATAGAAAGACTTGCGTCAAACCAAGATATAAGGATTAGGAACAATAAGACTGCAAATGTTTTGAAACTTATACATACAGATATTTGTGGTCCATTCTCTTCTACTTCATGGAATAAATAACAATATTTTATAAGTTCCATTGATGATTATTCTAGATATGATTACTTATATCTCATTAATGAAAAGTCACAGACTTTGAATGTTTTATGTTTTAAAAAAATTTAAAGCTGAAGTTGAGAATCAACTTGGCGAAAATATTAAAGTTATCAAATTAGATCATGATGATGAATATTATGTCAATATGATGGTCCAAAAGAACAACGTCCAAGAGAACAATGTCCAAGATTTTTTGCTAAATTCCTAGAGGAACATGGTATCGTCTCACAATATACCATGCCAAATTCGCCTAGCATCAATAGTATTGCTTAAAGGCGAAATAAAACATTAAAAAAATGATGAGGAGTATAATTTTTCATTATACCTTACCAAAATCATTTTGGGGAGAGGCATTGAGGACTGCAACATATATTCTGAACATAGTTCCAACAAAAGCAACTATAAAGATTCCATATGAGATTTGGATTGAGAATAAACACAATCTAAATCATTTTCATATTTGGGGTTGTCCAGCTGAGGCAAGGCCTTATAGGCTGAATGAAAAGAAACTAGACTCTAAGACAATACATTGTTATTTTGTTGGATACGCTGAAAGGTCTAAGGAGTATAAGTTTCATGATCCAACAACTAGATTAATGTTTAAGATGAGTAATGCTCAATTCTTTTGAGGATGTTGAATTTGAGGGAGATAATATTAGAAACATTATTTTTGAGGAGTGATCTATTAAGATTCTTACAAGTATTATTGGCATTGATCGAACATCATTCCTGAAAATTTTGAGGAAATAACACATCAAAATAATGCTAAAGAACCTCTCATTTTGGATGTCATTCTAGATGAACAAACTTTATAACCTCAAAAATAATTGCCATTAAGAAGATTGACCAGAGAGAGGAGAAATGTAGTCTCACATGTTTATATTGTATATCTCCAAGAACATGAGTTTCATATTGGTATGATAGAGAATGATCCAATCAACCTTCATCAAGTCATGGAAAATTCTAACTCTCAAACATATATTCTGAACATAGTTCCAACAAAAGCAATTATAAAGATTCCATATGAGATTTGGATTGAGAATAAACACAGCCTAAATCATTTTCATATTTGGGGTTGTCCAGCTGAGGCAAGGCCTTATAGGCTGAATGAAAAGAAACTAGACTCTAAGACAATACATTGTTATTTTGTTGGATACGCTGAAAGGTCTAAGGAGTATAAGTTTCATGATCCAACAACTAGATTAATGTTTAAGATGAGTAATGCTCAATTCTTTTGAGGATGTTGAATTTGAGGGAGATAATATTAGAAACATTATTTTTGAGGAGTGATCTATTAAGATTCTTACAAGTATTATTGGCATTTGAGTGGACTATTAATATTCCTACAAGTATCATTGGCATTGATCGAACATCGTTCCTGAAAATTTTGAGAAATAACACATCAAAATAATGCTAAAGAACCTCTCATTTTGGATGTCATTCTAGATGAACAAACTTTATAACCTCAAAAATAATTACCATTAAGAAGATTGACCAGAGAGAGGAGAAATGTAGTCTCACATGTTTATATTGTATATCTCCAAGAACATGAGTTTCATATTGGTATGATAGAGAATGATCCAATCAACCTTCATCAAGTCATGGAAAATTCTAACTCTCAAACATATATTCTGAACATAGTTCCAACAAAAGCAATTATAAAGATTCCATATGAGATTTGGATTGAGAATAAACACAGCCTAAATCATTTTCATATTTGGGGTTGTCCAGCTGAGGCAAGGCCTTATAGGCTGAATGAAAAGAAACTAGACTCTAAGACAATAAGTTGTTATTTTGTTGGATACGCTGAAAGGTCTAAGGAGTATAAGTTTTATGATCCAACAACTAGATTAATGTTTAAGATGAGTAATGCTCAATTCTTTTGAGGATGTTGAATTTGAGGGAGATAATATTAGAAACATTATTTTTGAGGAGTGGACTATTAATATTCCTACAAGTATCATTGGCATTGATCGAACATCGTTCCTGAAAATTTTGAGAAATAACACATCAAAATAATGCTAAAGAACCTCTCATTTTGGATGTCATTCTAGATGAACAAACTTTATAACCTCAAAAATAATTACCATTAAGAAGATTGACCAGAGAGAGGAGAAATGTAGTCTCACATGTTTATATTGTATATCTCCAAGAACATGAGTTTCATATTGGTATGATAGAGAATGATCCAATCAGCATTTGTCAAGTCATGGAAAATTCTAACCCTCAAAAGTGGATTGATGCATTGAATAAAGAAATAAAGTCCATGAATGATAATAAAGTATGAGATATTATCCCATTGCCTAAAGGTGTGAAGCACATTGGTTCTATATGGATATTTAAAAATAAAAGAAATTTAAAAGGTAATATAGAAAAATATAAGGCACAACTTGTGGCTAAAGGCTTTATATAAAAAAGGCATTGATTATAAAGAGTCATTCTCTCTTGTATCATCGAAGGTCTCTTTCAAACTTATAATGGCTTTATTAGCACACTTTGATCTTGACTCTTGAGTCATATTAGATGGATGTAAAGACTACATTACTCAATGACAACATTGATGAAATGATTTATATGGTGCAACCAGAAAACTATGTATCAGATGATGCAAAGTCAATGGTTTGCAAATTAAATAAATCCATCTATGAGCTTAAGCAAGCGTCTCAACATAAATTTCATCAAGTCATCATTTCATTTGGTTTTGAGATGAACGTAGCAGTTAATTACGTATATCATAAGTTCTGTGGGAGTAAGCATATTTTTCTTATTTTATATATCGATGACATATTGTTTGCCACTAATGATATCCAACTATTGATGCAATCAATAAATTTTTGATAAGGTATTTTGAGATAAAAGATATTGGTGATGCAACTTTTGTGTTGAAAATTCAAATACACCGAATTTGTTTTCAAGGAATGTTAGGATTATCCCAAAAATCTTATGTTGAGAAAATTTTGAAAAGGTATGACATGCAAGATTGCAAAACCAAGAGTATTTCAATATCTAAAGGAGATAAGTTTAGTCTCAATCGATGCCCTAAAAATGACTTTGAGAAAAATGGAAATGAAATGATTCCTTATGCATCAATTGTAGGAAGTCTTATGTATGCTCAAGTTTGTATGCATTCACATATTGTGTATGTTACTGAAACATTGGGCAAATACTTAAGTAATCCAAGTATGGATCATTGGAAAATAGTCAAATGAGTATTACCGTATTTATAGAGAACAAAGGACAACATGTTGACATAATGAAGTACATATCAGTTTGAGATCGTCGGATATTCAAATTCTAATTTTCCCAGATGCTATATGGCATTTAATCATGGAATTAGACTACAAAATTTTGTCACGAAACTACATATAGTAAATGGTATAGAAATACCATTAACATTATTTTGTGACAATAATCAGTAGTTTTATATTTTAATAGCATGTGCTCTATAGAATCAAGTTCCTTGTTAGGAATGGAAAGAATATAGAATGAATATTTTTCTTTGAGCATACTGGGACAAACTTTATGATTGCAGATCCTCTAACAAAAGGATCTCCATTCTCAAGCACACTGTTATTGTGGTGTCATTTTAGTTCAGGATATTTGGTTTTAGTGGGAGTTTGCAATTATAAATGCTCATGTTATAGACAAAATTTTTGTTTCCTAAGCTTTCTACAGAAATAAAGTTAATTATATGTTCACTCTTCTTTTAATTATGTTTGATCTCAATTAAGTGGACTAGTTGAAAGTAGGCATGATATTATCACATTTACATAACTTCCATTCTACACACCATATCATGTTATATGTGACCACCATTGAGTTGAGTTGCGATAATGACAATAAAGACCACTTTGATCTTATATTAGTATAACTGATGGATACGATTGGTTATTTAAGTATATAAGTACTGACAACATAGCTCATTTGGTATTTTGTGATGTATAATTAGTTACCCATGTAATTCAAGTGGGAGATTGTTGGATTATAAATCCAATTTTAGGTAATATGTTAACAATTATACAATTAAAAGATGTCAAATAAATTAAAGCCCCAAATAAAAGTGATCAAAATTATTTTATGTGAACTAAAATAAGTATGATATGCGTTGACTATAATGTGAAGAAGATGAAATGATGTATCGTACAATTCACATTGTGTTTGGTTATAATATGAAGAAGATGGAATGGTAAATCGTAGAATTCACATTGTATTTGGTTATAATGTGAAGAAGATGAAAGGGTGCATTGCATAGTTCTCATTGTATTTAGTTATAATGTACAAAGACCAATGGTGCACTATCTTCTATGATGGATAAAGTTCATATTGCACATGATTACTATAAATAGAGGGTCATGGTCCCCAAAACACATCAACATTTGAATCAAACCATTTGGAGAAACTTGAGAGAGTCATCTTATTTTGCATTCCCCATCTTGAAAAAAAGAGAAATATGTTTCTAGATGTTGTTTTGGAAGTCCATTCTCAATAAAAAAAATTATCATCGATCAAAATCATGAATTATTGTAAGTTCTGCATTTACGTTCTTTTATTTCTTAAGGATTTGAAATGATCAAGTTTAGTTTAGTTCTATTTTGGTTTTGTCACAATGCCTTCTCTCGTGCCTTGCTTATCTCCTAAACAACATGACCTATGCGGCTACGCCTTACTACCCACCATGAAGCCAACATTCTCGTACTTGATCACATACTTATCTAGGAATTCCTTACCCTATCATCAACTACCTCACCATAAACTTGTCTTTCAGTAATTCCTTGGATGTGAGGGCTTTCAGGATCAAAACCTTGGGCATTATCGTCTTGTCAATTCTAAAGGTCAGACTGGTAGGATTTATGCACAACTCGATCAATCCCCATTTAAGTGCCTCCCAAAAAACTTTAGATTTTTCTAGATCTTCTCCTCGGAAGACGCCATGAAATATGGGCATTTTCTAAAAGCACATAGGACTTGTTCCTTCGTCCAACCTAAGCTCCTGCAGATGTCCAACTTCTTTTCCCAATTTGGCTTGGGAAATTCGGTGAGCACCTTAAAGGCGTGAGCAAACATAGTCTTTGATGAATCAATGTCCATCTTGTTAATCATTTCCAAGACCTCCTCCAATGGGCGCTTGGGTTGGATCAAGCCTTTAGGGGCAGTATCGAGCGACATCGAAATGACAAGGTTCGGGGCTTCTTAGGTATTGGACGCTTGAGACCAAGATTGCAGGCAGATCGACTCTAATCAAGCCTAAGAACCTCTTGATAGCGAGAAACACTCTCCTTTCATCTTGAAGGACGCACATAAGATGCTCGATTCATGGCTCCATCTTTAGGTTGTTGTGGAGCACCACCAGCGCCGATGAGATGACCTCTGAGACTTCGTCGTTGGAAACTTTCAACTCGTGAAAGAAATCAAGCTTGGCCTTGAGGGGCTTGTGGGGGTTGGAGGAGAGTATGATGAGGCTTCCGGGCGACGATGTCGGCGATCTGAGCTTGGAGAAATCGTACTCCTTGAACACACAAAGGATCACCTTGACTTTAGCAATGGTTGTGAGGTGGAATCCTTTTGTCGCCATGGTGGCGACTTTTGGGGGCAGGCCGCTAGAGTTCTCGAGAAACTGGATGGTCCGATACCTGTCGTTCGGCGATATGGAGGTGGTGGTGGGACGTAGTCGATGTTGGGGAGGCAGCGATGCTTCCGCTAAGATGGAGATTGTGGATGACGTGAGGCAAAGTTGCTTGGTACGGAGGAGGAAAAGCATTTGGACAAAAACAAAGAGTTTCTGGTACATAGAGGTAGTCAAGAGAAACGAAATAGGAAAGGGTTCTGAGTTCAGGCGTTAGTTTGAAATGATTGGATTGAGTGGGAGAAGAAGGGTAAAAACTTTTTTTTTAAATAGTAAATAAAAGTTAGCCGTCTTTCTTTTTTAAAACTAATTAGAAATTATTTATGTTAAATTACAATTAAAAGAAGAACAAAAAATTCACCTTTTATTACTCTTCCTCGTATTACCTTCCCTTTCTTTCTTCTTTCTTTCCTTTATTATCAAACATTGGATTGTCGGATAAGATTTTGAGTTTTCTCTTCACGAGAGAATTTTTTTTATTTTCCCTCCTCTACCCTCAATCCAAACGGACCCTAAATGATCGATCAATATTAAAATATTTATTTGTTTTTGAATATTAATATTTTACTTTAATTTTTTTTACTTTATTAATTTTCTACCTTTCCAATCTTTTTCCACTTTTCTTATTCGTTTATTTTGTTGCTTTCACATCACATTATTTATATATAATCATTAACATGTATCATTAATTTTTCTTAATCTATCTTTTTTTTACAAAAAAGTCTAGTTTTTATATATATTTTTTATTCTTTTTTCACTTTTTCTCGTTACATTGATAAGAAAATAAATCATAACTAAAACACGAGCAAAGTGCTTATATTTGTTATTTAAAAACACCTAGACACGTGTCACCTATCCAACGATTGAATCAATTTTTTTTATTCTTTGAAATATTAAATAAAATTTAGCCATCTTTCTCTTTTTATTTTTAAAATTAATTAAAAATTATTTATGTTAAATTACAATTAAAAGAAAACAAAAAAATTTAACCTTTTATTACTCTTCCTCCTATTACCTTCCCTTCCTTTATTCTTTCTTTCCTTTTATTATCAAACATTGGATTGTCATACAAGATTTTGAATTTACCTAATCCTATATGTCTAAAGGGTATGTTTGGATAGATCTTTATTAAGGGCAACAAAGAGTAAAAAGAGGAAAGAGAAATTAAGGAAAAGAAAGGGAGGGTAATCAGTGTGAAAAATTAATTTTATTTTGATATATATTGCTAAAAAAATTGAAAGAGAAGAAAGTGAAAATGAAGATATTTAAGTAATTCAATAAAAAAACTGATTAAATTATTTTTCTCTTCAGAAAAATTGATCAAATGGAGGGTCCTCTTCTCCCTTTCCCTTTTTTTCTCTTAAAACATCACGAGAGAAATTTTTTTCTTTTTCCCTCTTTTCCTTCCTCTACTCTCAATCCAAACGGACCCTAAGAGATCGATCGAGATAAAAATATTTCTTTGTTTTTAAATATTACTATTTTATTTTAAATGTTTTTTACTTTATTAATTTTCTTCCTTTCCAATCTTTTTCCACTTTTCTTATTCGTTTATTTTGTTGCTTTCACATCACATTATTTATATATAATCATTAACATGTATCATTAATTTTTCTTAATCTATCTTTTTTTTACAAAAAAGTCTAGTTTTTATATATATTTTTTATTCTTTTTTCACTTTTTCTCGTTACATTGATAAGAAAATAAATCATAACTAAAACACGAGCAAAGTGCTTATATTTGTTATTTAAAAACACCTAGACACGTGTCACCTATCCAACGATTGAATCAATTTTTTTTATTCTTTGAAATATTAAATAAAATTTAGCCATCTTTCTCTTTTTATTTTTAAAATTAATTAAAAATTATTTATGTTAAATTACAATTAAAAGAAAACAAAAAAATTTAACCTTTTATTACTCTTCCTCCTATTACCTTCCCTTCCTTTATTCTTTCTTTCCTTTTATTATCAAACATTGGATTGTCATACAAGATTTTGAATTTACCTAATCCTATATGTCTAAAGGGTATGTTTGGATAGATCTTTATTAAGGGCAACAAAGAGTAAAAAGAGGAAAGAGAAATTAAGGAAAAGAAAGGGAGGGTAATCAGTGTGAAAAATTAATTTTATTTTGATATATATTGCTAAAAAAATTGAAAGAGAAGAAAGTGAAAATGAAGATATTTAAGTAATTCAATAAAAAAACTGATTAAATTATTTTTCTCTTCAGAAAAATTGATCAAATGGAGGGTCCTCTTCTCCCTTTCCCTTTTTTTCTCTTAAAACATCACGAGAGAAATTTTTTTCTTTTTCCCTCTTTTCCTTCCTCTACTCTCAATCCAAACGGACCCTAAGAGATCGATCGAGATAAAAATATTTCTTTGTTTTTAAATATTACTATTTTATTTTAAATGTTTTTTACTTTNTTTAAATATTTTTTACTTAATTAATTTTCTACATTTCCAATCTTTTTCTACTTTTCTTATTTGTTTATTTTGTTACTTTCACATCATATTAATAAAATAATATATAACAATTAACACATATTATTTTTTCTCTATCTACATTTGTAACACCCAGATCCGCCAACCCACAAGCCCACAAACCCATATCCAATAAGGGTGAGGAGTATTATAAATATCACCTAGGATGCCACAGATTTTATTATTCTGAAATTCTGTGGCCAGCCCTAGGTAAGAGAGATATCCTCCCTCCTCCCATGTTCATGTTGTTCTTCTTCTGTTTCTCATCCCCTGAATTTTTGTTCGGCCTAGGAGAGGAAGATTCTCCATCTCAGCAAGAGAAACGCCGGAGAGGACGTCCCCGAAAGATTAGAATAAACCCCGAAGAACCCGAAGGTATGCTCCCTGGCGGATTCCTAGTACATAAAGTAAAGTATTTAGATGTGCATGTGTTGGATTTTTCACTGGTTCGTCTTTAAAGATCGTATAGTACGATCTCGATTCTTGCCCTCATAAAACTAGCCGCGTCGATCCGGCACGGCCGCGTCAGGCAAACGCATGGCCGGATCAGGGGCAGCGATCGCGTGTCGGCAAGCGTTGTGCGCGGCTGAACACGCGCCAGGCGCTGTGCGCGCCTGGCGGCTCTGCACGGGCAACAAATCACGTCAGGCGCTGTGCGCGCTTGGTGGCGCTGCGCGGGCAACAGATCATGTCAGGCGTTGTGCGCGCCTGGTGGTGCTACGCGCGACCAAGCATGTCAGGCGCGGTGCGCACTTGGCAGCGCTGTGCGTACACACTGGGCGACGCACGCCCATGACGAGGCGGAGCGCGGCAACGACAACGCGGGGCAAGCGGATGTGAACTCGAAACACGACGCGGGCGACAGCCGAACAAACCCTACGGCCAGACGACGCGATCTGGAGAGCGGCAACACTATGTACTGCGAGCACGGCGACGACACGGTACACAACGGAACACAGCGGTGACGCGGAGCGCACAGACGAGCCACGAGAGCGCGACGGCAGTGCTATGAGCGACGGACGACACGACATATGGCGAGACACGATGGATGATATCGGAGCGCGTCATGCAAAACACGACTTGTGGCGCGAGACACGATGGATGACGCACAAGCGACGTGGCACAGAAGACTTAAGGTGGACGCGGAGCGTGCTGGGTGGATGTGGGGCGCGTACGCCGGCGCAGAACGCAAACAAAGCGAACGAGATGGACACGGAGGCAAAAAACCTTAGGCAACACACAGACCGTGTTACCATAATGTGGCCCGTGTTGACTAGATCGGACACGAACCGTATTTGATTAAATGGCCTGCGTCCTTAACTCAGTAGACAAAAACTAAATCCTTGATTTTAATACCTAAGGACCTTGTTGAGGTAAGGGTGCAAGATTAGTAACACAAGTAGGATGCCAACCATTGTTTAGGAGCCGCCTAAGTTAATTATATAGGGCGGGTAGTGTGGCTCCCGCTGTTCAACGAAGAGGATTCACGTGCATCCTCCCCTTTTTGGGCATTGGCGTGGTAGTGCACCACCACTAGCAGTCGACGTACCTAGAAGACTCATGAGCGATTAATTAATTTACCCCAAAGCCATATGAACACATTAATGGAATAAGATCTAAGATTGCTAAAGTGACTCATATTAAAACACTTACACTAATACATGGTTTCAAGTATCATGTCTATGTCCTGATGCTGTTCCAGGACAAAGATATAATCCTGATGCTGTTCTAGGATGTGTTGACCCTGTCTATGTTCTGATGTTGTTCTAGAACATGAGATACAATCCTGATGTTGTTCTAGGATATTGTTATATTCCCTGATGTTGTTCCAAGGTAGATGTAATATTGAGATCTTCATGCTATTCCAGGTTATGGATGATTTTTCCCTGAGATTGTGCCAGGGTAGAGGTAGGTATGAACCCTGATGTTGTTCCAGGAGAGTATGACCTTAACCTTATGTTTAGAGCAGACTTAGAGTATTATATCTACTGTTATGACTATTAATTTGAGTAGAAAAGCCTAACTAAATGTCATCTTCATGTTGATATCCACTTACTTATTTTATGTACTTGTTGCCTTACATATTGAGCATTTTATGCTCATGGGATATTGTTTCTCCTGTGATGAATCCCACAGGTAACTAGACTGTGGTAGATTCCTGCTGATGGTGGTGTGCGCGACAGCTAATGCTCGTGATGGATACTATCTGCACATGGATGGGCCTTTGAGTCTCATTTATCATTAGGTTTCTCTATTTTCGGTATATCGAGTTATATGACTACCAGCCAGAATATTGCACTCCTTGTTGTTGAGAGATATGTAGACTCTTTATCTATTTATCTTTCGCATTTTATCTATTGGACCCTTTAGTCATCTCAGTCTTGTTTCAATTCTTATATTTATTCCATAATTTTTTGTTGACTAGTTAAAGGGTCAAAGCATAAGATAATGAGTAGCGTTCCCAGGTCCACATCTTGACCATGTGGCGGGGGTCTGGGGGCGTTACAGTTAGGTGTCAGAGCCTAAAGTCGGGACTCTCTTGATGTCCCTAGTGTAGTTAGAGTGTCCATGTATACTACACCAGAGCAGTCACAACACCAGCCAGAGTATGGAGAAAGTAAGGCATTAACCCTTTAATATTGATTTAAATTAATGGCATTGTTATTTATGTGGAAACAGGAAATGGTTTCCAAATGCATGGCTACCCGTGCTTCTCAGCTGCATGGTGATGCTCAGGGTGAGGCTCAACAGGAGGTTGAGAGTAGCCGAGTGCTGATGAAATAGAAAGAGAAAGTTTCTGACAAGAAAAACACCATTGAGAGGTTCTTGAAGTTCCAACCTCTAGTGTATGATGGAAAAGATGACTGCGATGAAGCTGAATGATGGCTGGACTCCATGGAGGAGACTTTCGCATTGATGGAGTGTGCTGACAACAAGAAAGTGTTGTATGCCACCCATCACCTGGTGAAGGAAGCCAAAGATTGGTGGAAGACCACCAAGGTCACTATGTTTCCTGACGAAGACGAGGTGGACTGGGCAGACTTCAATCAAGGAGCAATATATTCCTGAATTCCAGCGCACCTTGAAGGAATGTGAGTTCCAAGAACTTCGGAAGAGTGAGATGACTGTGGTGCAGTACCATACAAAGTTCATTCAGCTGCAAAAGTATCACACCTCAGCCCAGACCCAGAAGAACAGAGCCAAAAGCTTCATTCATGGATTGCGCTCCAACCTGAGGACAAAGACTCTTGGCTCGAAAAGCACTACCTTCAAGGAGGTTGTGAAAATGGCCAAGATCTTCGAGCAAGATGAGGCTGATAATCGGAGAGAAGGGATGAGGAAGACTCCATTCCAGCAGGCCCCAGTGCAACAAACTCCATCTCAACGGGCCCCAAACCGACAGGTCCCAGGATAGCGGTCTGCTCAGAATAAGCCCAGGTGGGAATGTCATTAAGTGCATAAGCGTAAGCACTAATGAATACAAGTTTGTAACTTAGAGATGATCTACAGGTGGGAGTCCATACGCAATGATAGATGCGATAATAGGTACAACAATCGGGTAAGGCCTTACCATCAGCGTAATGGGCCACCTCGACAGGACCAGCAGCAGCATCAGCCACAACCACCACATGACCAGCAACCACAGCACCACCCGAGGGTGGGGATTTTCTGCAACCTCTGCAGGCGACACCATATTGGTGACTGCAGGAGGATGAACATAGCATGCATCCATTGCGGGAAGTTCGGACATTTTGTCATGAACTATCCGGAAAAGAGGAATGAGGCCCAAAACAATCGTGGTCCAGGAGGGACCAATGCCCACACTCAGGGATGTGCAATCTAGAAGCCGAAGCAGCTCCAAATGACAATGATGTCATGAGAGGTACTCTACCCGTCGCTGGTCTACCTACTACTATTTTATTTGACTCTAGTGCCACCCACTCTTTCATCTCTAATGATTGTGCTCTTATACTGAATATGCCCTTACATAATCTGAGGGGGATCCTGGATGTACACACTCCAATGGGCACTCTTCGGGCCATCAAGTACATCCCTGATATACCCAATACGGTGGAGGGGAGAGATTTTTCTGCAGACTTGATCGTTATACCCATGACAGGGTATGATGTCATACTAGGTATGGACTGGCTGTCATACCATGATGCGTCAGTACTCTGCAAGCATAAGAAGGTCATCATCAGAGGCCAAGGAGGTTCACCTGTCACATTAAGGGGCACCCACTCAGATGACAACAAAGTGATCGTGTCAGCCATGCAAGCTCACAAGCTGTTGCGAAAGGGTTGCACAGGATATCTGGCCAGCGTGGTCAACACTAAAGCTCCATCCAGAGACCTTCAACAGATCGACGTGGTCCAGGACTTTCTAGATGTATTTCCGGATGACATCTCCGGATTACCACCGAAGCGAGATATCGAGTTCCAGATCGAGCTAGTCCCCGGTATCAGTCCAATCTCCAAAGCACCTTACCGGATGGCCACAACAGAACTGCAAGAGCTGAAGAAGCAAATCCAAGAGCTTTTAGTCAAGGTGTTTATCAGACCCAGCGTATCACCATGGGGTGCACCAGTGTTATTCGTGAAGAAGAAGGATGACTCCATGAGGTTGTGCATCGATTATATGATGCTCAACAAGGTCACAATGAAGAATAAATATCCACTACCGCGGATCGATGACCTGTTCGACCAACTATCCAAGGCAACGACCGTCGTCTCAAAGATCGATCTGCGGAGTAGGTATCACCAGCTCAGGATTGTTGAAGATGATGTGCCAAAGACTGCCTTCAGATCCCGATATGGACATTANATATATTTTTTATTCTTTTTTCACTTTTTCTCGTTACATTGATAAGAAAATAAATCATAACTAAAACACGAGCAAAGTGCTTATATTTGTTATTTAAAAACACCTAGACACGTGTCACCTATCCAACGATTGAATCAATTTTTTTTATTCTTTGAAATATTAAATAAAATTTAGCCATCTTTCTCTTTTTATTTTTAAAATTAATTAAAAATTATTTATGTTAAATTACAATTAAAAGAAAACAAAAAAATTTAACCTTTTATTACTCTTCCTCCTATTACCTTCCCTTCCTTTATTCTTTCTTTCCTTTTATTATCAAACATTGGATTGTCATACAAGATTTTGAATTTACCTAATCCTATATGTCTAAAGGGTATGTTTGGATAGATCTTTATTAAGGGCAACAAAGAGTAAAAAGAGGAAAGAGAAATTAAGGAAAAGAAAGGGAGGGTAATCAGTGTGAAAAATTAATTTTATTTTGATATATATTGCTAAAAAAATTGAAAGAGAAGAAAGTGAAAATGAAGATATTTAAGTAATTCAATAAAAAAACTGATTAAATTATTTTTCTCTTCAGAAAAATTGATCAAATGGAGGGTCCTCTTCTCCCTTTCCCTTTTTTTCTCTTAAAACATCACGAGAGAAATTTTTTTCTTTTTCCCTCTTTTCCTTCCTCTACTCTCAATCCAAACGGACCCTAAGAGATCGATCGAGATAAAAATATTTCTTTGTTTTTAAATATTACTATTTTATTTTAAATGTTTTTTACTTTATTAATTTTCTTCCTTTCCAATCTTTTTCCACTTTTCTTATTCGTTTATTTTGTTGCTTTCACATCACATTATTTATATATAATCATTAACATGTATCATTAATTTTTCTTAATCTATCTTTTTTTTACAAAAAAGTCTAGTTTTTATATATATTTTTTATTCTTTTTTCACTTTTTCTCGTTACATTGATAAGAAAATAAATCATAACTAAAACACGAGCAAAGTGCTTATATTTGTTATTTAAAAACACCTAGACACGTGTCACCTATCCAACGATTGAATCAATTTTTTTTATTCTTTGAAATATTAAATAAAATTTAGCCATCTTTCTCTTTTTATTTTTAAAATTAATTAAAAATTATTTATGTTAAATTACAATTAAAAGAAAACAAAAAAATTTAACCTTTTATTACTCTTCCTCCTATTACCTTCCCTTCCTTTATTCTTTCTTTCCTTTTATTATCAAACATTGGATTGTCATACAAGATTTTGAATTTACCTAATCCTATATGTCTAAAGGGTATGTTTGGATAGATCTTTATTAAGGGCAACAAAGAGTAAAAAGAGGAAAGAGAAATTAAGGAAAAGAAAGGGAGGGTAATCAGTGTGAAAAATTAATTTTATTTTGATATATATTGCTAAAAAAATTGAAAGAGAAGAAAGTGAAAATGAAGATATTTAAGTAATTCAATAAAAAAACTGATTAAATTATTTTTCTCTTCAGAAAAATTGATCAAATGGAGGGTCCTCTTCTCCCTTTCCCTTTTTTTCTCTTAAAACATCACGAGAGAAATTTTTTTCTTTTTCCCTCTTTTCCTTCCTCTACTCTCAATCCAAACGGACCCTAAGAGATCGATCGAGATAAAAATATTTCTTTGTTTTTAAATATTACTATTTTATTTTAAATGTTTTTTACTTTATTAATTTTCTTCCTTTCCAATCTTTTTCCACTTTTCTTATTCGTTTATTTTGTTGCTTTCACATCACATTAATAAAATAATATATAACAATTAACACTTATCATTATTTTCTCTCAACCTATCTTTTTTTATAGAAAGATCTATTTTTTATATATTCATTTTATTTTTTTTCACTTTTTCTCATTACGTTGATAAGAAAATAAATCATAACTAAAACACTAGAAAAGTGTTTATATTTGTTATTACGCCCGGGACACATGTAACCGATCCAACGATATGATCAAACGTTTTTTATTTTTAAATAGTAAATAAAAATTAGCCATCTTTCTTTTTATTTTTAAAATTAGTTAGAAATTATTTATGTTAAATTACAACTAAAAGAAGAACAAAAAAATTAACCTTTTATTGCTCTTCCTCCTATTACCTTCCCTTCCTTTCTTATTTCTTTTCTTTATTATCAACCATTGGATTGTAGAGAAGATTTTCAGTTTATCTAATCCTATATGCTAGGCTTTGTTTGGATCACTCTATTATTTAAGGATTCCAATGAATCCTCATGAGAATTTCACATTCTTTTGTTTGATTATGTCATATTTAGGAATGCACTTAGTAATATAACATTCCCGTCGGAATGAGAATCTCATTCCCTCCAATACTTATGTCAATCTAACAGTACTGGCTCAATGCTTATATTCAAAGCAAATATTTTTTTTCTTTAACTCCACCAAACATACTAAACCAAACCCCATAATCCTACTTTCCAAGGAATATGATTAACATGAAATATATTCCTAGAAATTTAAACATTCCTATCAATGTTATAAAGTATGAACCAAACACACCCTAAAGGGTATGTCTGATAAATCTTTATTAAGGGTATGCAAGAGTAAAAATAGGAAAGAGAAATTAAGGAAAAGAAAGAGAGGGTAATCAGTGTGAAAAATTAATTTTGTTTTTATATATATTGCTAAAAATAGAAGAAAATGAAAATGAGGATATTTAAGTAATTTAATAAAAATAATCTGATTAAATTATTTTTCTCTTCAGAAAATTTGATCAAATGGAGGGTCCTCTTTCCCCTTTCCCTTTTTTCTCTTAAAATTTCATGAGAGATTTTTTTTTCTTTTTCCCTCTTTTCCTTCCTCTACACTCAATCCAAACGGACCCTAAGGATCAATCGAGATTAAAATATTTCTTTATTTTTAAATATTACTATTATATTTTAAATATTTTTTACTTAATTAATTTTCTACATTTCCAATCTTTTTCTACTTTTCTTATTTGTTTATTTTGTTACTTTCACATCATATTAATAAAATAATATATAACAATTAACACATATTATTTTTTCTCTATCTACATTTGTAACACCCAGATCCGCCAACCCACAAGCCCACAAACCCATATCCAATAAGGGTGAGGAGTATTATAAATATCACCTAGGATGCCACAGATTTTATTATTCTGAAATTCTGTGGCCAGCCCTAGGTAAGAGAGATATCCTCCCTCCTCCCATGTTCATGTTGTTCTTCTTCTGTTTCTCATCCCCTGAATTTTTGTTCGGCCTAGGAGAGGAAGATTCTCCATCTCAGCAAGAGAAACGCCGGAGAGGACGTCCCCGAAAGATTAGAATAAACCCCGAAGAACCCGAAGGTATGCTCCCTGGCGGATTCCTAGTACATAAAGTAAAGTATTTAGATGTGCATGTGTTGGATTTTTCACTGGTTCGTCTTTAAAGATCGTATAGTACGATCTCGATTCCTGCCCTCATAAAACGGGCCACATTGATCCGGCACGGGCCGCGTCAGGCAGAAACATGGACGGATCGGGGACGGCGACCGTACGCCGACGAGCGTTGTGCGCGGATGAGCACGCGCTAGGCGCTGTTGTTCTATGAGAGTATGATTTTTCCCTGAGGTTGTGCCAGGGTAGAAGGTATGTATGAACCCCTGATATTGTTCTAGGAGAGTATGACCTTAACCTTATGTTTAGAGCAGACTTAGAGTATTATATCTATTGTTATGACTATTGATCTGAGTAAAAAAATTGACTAAATGTCATCTTCATGTTGATATCTACTTACTTATTTTATGTACTTGTTGCCTTACATATTGAGCGTTTATGCTCATGGGATATTATTTCTCCTGTGATAAATCCCACAGGTAACTAGGCTGCGGTGGATTCCTGCTGCTGGTGATTTGCGCGATAGCTGATGCTCGTGATGGATACTATCTGCACATGGATGAGCCTTTGAGTCTCATTTATCACTAGGTCTCTCTATTTTCGGTCTATTGAGTTGTATGACTATCAGACAGAATATCACACTCCTTGTTGTTGAGAGATATGTAGACTCTTTATCTGTTTATATTCCGCATTTTATCTATTGGACCATTTAGTCATCTTAGTCTTGTTTCAATTATTATATTTATTCCGCAAGTTCTTGTTGACTATTCAAAGGGTCAAAGCATAAGATAATGAGTAGCGTTCCTAGATCCACATCTTGGCCATGTGGCAGGGTGCGGGTGTGGAAGCGTTACAATAATTTTTTTTAAAAAAATCTATTTTTTATATATTCATTTTATTCATTTTTTACTTTTTCTCATTATATTGATAAGAAAATAAATCATAACTAAAACACGAGCAACGTGCTTATATTTGTTATTATGCTCGGGACACATGTCACCAATCCAATGATCAAATCAATATTTATCTAGTTTATTTATTATTTAAGTCTTGTAAAAAGACACATTTGACATGTTAGTACAACCGGGTGCTAATAGGCAGCTTTGGACATCGATGAGGTCCCAAATCGTGGCAAAAAAAAAAAAGAATAAGGACCACATGATCAAAATGTTACTCATAATCAGGATCAGAAATTCAAAGTCTTAAACCGAAATTACATCATGCACATTTTTAATAAAAAAAATTAATTTAAAAAGTTATTTTATTTTAACTTTTTTAAATGCAAAACTAACTAATTAAACTTTAGCAATTAATTTTTCCTAACATTTTCTTCAATTGATAAAATAGCTAACTTATTATTAATCTTATATAAGATTTTATTAAATTTAATTTTAAAAATCTGCTTTGAGCCAAATCACTTATTTATCGAAATTGCTACACTATTATGCTTTTGAAAAAGAATGGGAGAGAATGGAACAATTAATTTGATAATGCTGTCATTTTGAAAGAATAGAATGAGTAGATTCAGCAAGTGTGCATGTTTAGAAAGAACGTAATTTGCATTAACTGTGAGCAATTGATTTGATATTATTGTTGATGTGAATTCATAATAGGAATATGTACATGTTTATAAACCCGTTTTGCATTAATTGTGAGATATTTATTAATATTAATAACAAATAAATAATATACAATTATTAAGGGGCCTTAAGTGAGTAGAGGTTTCAAATAAATAATATATTATGCTAGATTTTTATCGACTCTGCTTATGAGATAATCTATTTGAATTATCAATTATTTAAATTAAAATTTTCAGGATCCACCATATTATCGTGCTTGGCTACAATACATTACTTATAATTTTTTACTTCATAATTTAAATTATCACCTTACTGATAATCAAGATAGCACTCACTGGAGGTATCTTTCCAGATTATCAGTAGGATCAGATGTATTTTTAACAAATTTATCTAATTTTTAAAATATTCATATTTTATTAAAAAATATTATTGTTTAACATCTTCCTGATTTCTTAAAATTATTTTATAGATTATAAATTTCATATATTTTGTCCAAACTCAATTTTTTCTTTTTACCTTTTTGTTTATATAAAATAATATACATTTAAGTTCAACAATTTTTAGAATATTTTAATAATTTTATGTTTAACAATTTAAATGATACTTTATGTTACTAGTACTTACTAGACACTATAATGTGATACCATCGATAATTTATAAAGTGGTAATTTATTTTATTGATGATCTAGATTACCGGTTAATAAAAATAGGAATGCGTCAAACGACCAATTAGATATCTTCTTTTACAACTCCCGAAGGTCCGAACTATAGAATTTTCATATGGGTGCTTCTATATCCTCCTAAAAATCCTCCTAACTCTTCACAATGGTATGAATAATAATTTTATCAACTTTTAGGATTATTTATTTTATGTGAGTATTAGAAAGATTTTTAGAAGGATATTTTTGAAGGATAGAAAAATTTCGTTTTCATATTTAACCTCAAATTTTCAAAATTCCAGTTTTCTCTTACCAACTTTAAGTTCATTTCCATTCAACTTAAGTTCCTTTCCATTTGACTTCTGTCAAGAGTCATGTCTTTGTCAATTTTACATTTTTTTTCTGACATAACTAGCCCTCCTCTCTCATCCACTCCCTCTAGAAAGAGCACACTCCTTTCTCATCTCCAAGAAAGCCTACCTCCCCCACTCTCTTTCCTTCATATGAGCACATGCGAATGCAGCAAGCTCGCAAACGGCAAGCTGGCGTGAGCGGTGAGCCCGTCACTGTGCGAGCTCGCTGCTTAATTTGTGGGCTCGCGCAAACGGCGAGCTCATGAGAATGGTGAGCTTGCTGTTGCGCAAGCTCGTGAACTGTGAGCTCACCGCTTCGTGCGCGAGCTCATGAGAACAACAAGCTCACCATTTCATTCGTGAGCTCGCACGAGCGACGACATCGTCGCTTCGTTAGCGAGCTCCTGGGAACGACGAGCTCGTTGCTTCATTGGCGAGCTCACGTGAATGGCGAGCTTGCCGTTGCATGATTGCGCGAGCTCTTGAACAACGTACTCCCTATTGCGCAAGCTCCCTAACGGCGAGCTCGTCATTCTGAACGAGGTCTCCATTCGCACGTGCTCGCAACAAAGAAGAGGGCAATTTGGTCATGAAAGAATTTAAAAAAAAACTTTGATGGAGAAAGTTAAGTGAAAAAATAATGAAAGATGGGTGCAAAAAGGTATTTTGAAAACTTTGGGCATAAATTCGCAAAATAGCCTTTTCTTCTTAGCTTATTTTTAATTTAAAATTTAAATAATAATTAAGTTTTAAAATTTTATTTTATGCTAACTAAATAATGTAGTTATAGAACTATTAGTTACCTCACTATTTTTATCTTCTTAAATCATTTTAAATTTATGTTTAATGAAATATTTTATTATTATACATAAGATTAATTTGACATTATCTATTACGATTTTAAAATTAATTTATTATATAATGCTAAATACGTCTTTAAAATGATTAACTATTTACTTTTACATTTAATTTATTATTTTATTTTTGTTAAAATATATTTTATCTTTTTGTTCTCAAATTTTATCCAAACCATTATAGGAAGTTATCTATCAATTCAATATTTTAATTTTCATTGTTACATTTTAATTCATACAAACATGATTAGAATCAATCTATCAATAAACTATTTCTCAAGAACTTAGAGAATCCAAATCGCTAAACACAACCTTCGAGACTTGTCTTTTCGGATGGTGGTAGCCTATATATCCCATGAAAGAATTTAACCCTTATAATGGAACATAACTTCAATTTTTTTATTAACTGAAAGTATTTTCGATTTTCACTATAGTATTATCTACTTATCTACTTCAAGGTGAGAACATAAATGCTTAAATCTTTCCCAATAATAACCACTATGTGTGGATCCTAATTCTCCTGTATTTTGATCTTCAACCCACTGTGACAAAAGTTTTCTATACACCTTGAACATATTTCATGTGTATCAATCATGTAAACATGGAAAGTGTTGTGTTGAATCCCACAGTACATTCATGCACCAAAGCAATGTAGCAAAGCATGATAATAAATGAATCATTAACCAACCAATGTAGTTATAGGATGCGTTCGGAAAACGAGTAAATTTTGAAAGAAAACAAGAGAGGTGTCATGCAAGATGTTTTTTCATAAGTGATTTGCTTGGTTTGAAGAAAGCAAGGAAATTGGCTTTCAACCACAAAATATTTAAATAAAAGCAACTAAAACTTATCCCAAAATATCTACTCTTTAAAGAACAAACCATATTTTCTTTAGAAATCAACATCGTAAAGAGATTCTAAATGAAGCCGTAATTTATTTCATTGCTTTGAATTGGAAGAGAAAATTACACACTTCATATATGATATTAAAGGTTTCAATAATTGGAATAGAAGTTTCTTCATAAACAAAAAGACAAAAACATTGATTATTCACAAATACCAACCTAATACATTCAATCATGTTCATGCTTATAATACCAAAAGACTAAAAACAACCCATGGATACCTCCCAAACAAAAATATTTCCTTTCAGAATATTGCAAGCTAATTCACAGCACCGGAGGAGGAAGTAGCCGATGATGGCCCTTCATTAGCCATATTTTGGACATTGCAACCATCTTGATCCATCACAGACACAGAAGTAGGACCACTGGCGTTCTTGAGCTCAGGCTCCAGCAGAAAGCTCCCGTTGCTCTCACTGAACAGATCATTATGAAGGAGCTCTTGCAGCATGCTATCAATTTCATCAGCAGAGGCTGCGACCACGTTGGCGTCAGCGTCGCACTGGTCGAAGGTGATCTCCGTTGAGAGATCCCATGTGAGGTCGTCGAACACGTCCTCGAACATGTTAACATCCAGTACTGGGACGTCAGCAGCTTGCACCTGGGCATTTGTGGTGGCCAACGGAGCCAAGTTAGTAGGACTTAGATGGTGTTGTTGCTGTGGGAGTTGAGGAACGGACAGAGGTTGGATCGACTCTTGTGCAATCCGATGTGGGAATGGTTGCACTGGTGCTACTTGTGGGCTTCTGATGTAGAGGTTGGCATCAAAGTTGGTTATTGCTCGAGCACCTCTGTATTCAATGCAAGCAAGGTCATATGCTTGGGCTGCTTGCTCTTCAGTATCTGATCATTTAAAAAAAAAATTAGAGCCTAAATAAATTGTACTTTTTTCATAAAGAAATTCATTTAGGAGTCTTGATGTTGGGGACTCAATTCATTACATGGTGAAAAAACTAACATGACCCTTAATCATCAAGTTAATATTTAATCGAAGTTTGAGTTCAAATAAAGCTGATAAGAATAGAAACTTAGAGGCGTTACTAAATGCTTAATGTACTTTCCGTTGCCCCAAGTACAACAAGATGCATGCATGCATGCTATTTTCTTTTCAGTCTAAGGCAGTGCATCAACACAATAAAGCGAGTGCAACAATGGCATGGGTACGGCACAAAAATGACTCTAGATGCTCTCTCAATGTATATTGAGATAAATGCACTGGAAACATTAACATGTATTGACGCCCACGTGGAGTTGGCTATAATTTATTGCATCCCTCACGTGCAAAGCCAAGGCAAAATCTCAAGGATAATTAAGGCTTCGTTTGGAAAATATGGAATATGAGGTTCTCCAAATTTTTGTTTCAGTCATCACCACAAATTTTAGAGCTTCACCAAACTAATCTATGTTTGGAAAATATAGAATATGATATCCCAGAGTTTCTGAGACAATAATTGTTTTGAGAGGTGATGATGGTTAACCAATTAGCTGACTTGATCAATTAATCATTCAAATTTTGTTTTATTAATCGAACCGAGTTATCGGATTAAAAATGAATATGGATAATTAATTATTTTTTAATTAAAATTTATAATTAGAAATATTTATAATAAAAAATTATCATATGTATATTGAATCTATATATTTTTTTGTTGATTCACGTCTTGTATCATATTTTATCTTTAAATTATATTCAAGTTTATTTTTTGTTTCGGAAAGATATTTAATTTATTATTTAATATATTTCAAATTTTTACAAATTTAATAATATTTTTTATAAATATATTTTTTCTTCCGGATAAACCAGTGAATTTACTGAATTGAACTAAATTTGTTGGTTAACCAATTTTGATTAACCATTTTTTAATCAAATAATTAATAAAATTTTTAAGTAAATTTGATTAATTAACTGAATTATCCAGTCGATTGAAACCGAACCGATCATTGCTCACCTACACAAATTAGTTAGTTTCATAGCTAAGTTCCAACGAGTACTTGGATGATTCCCATGAGAACAAAAAAATATTCTTTTTTGAAATTAGTTGAATATAAAAAAATAATTTATAATGATATATTTAACCTAATATAATAATTATTTTTTTTAAAAATCATAATAAAATTAATACTAACTTACTAAAATAAGAAAAAAAACTAATATTATGTAAAAACTATTATGTTAAAACCCACGTAAAATATATTATGTTAATATTAAACTAAAATCAATATAAAAATAAAATGGAATATAGCAAAGTTATATTATTTTTATAATTATATTAATGAGTTAGTATAAAATTAAAATTTATTACTTCAAAATAAAAGTATGTAGCAATTAAAAGATTATAAAAAAAATGTTAAAAGAAAAAAAAACAAGAGAGTGGGAGGAGAGAGAAAATTAAAATTAAACGTTTTAGATAAAATAAATAAGAGAGAGCGGGAACAGAGAGAAAAATGTATAAGCAGTAGGAATCATAGAAATTCAAATTTTAGAACTCGGGCTCACATGACCTCAAACTCTGCGTAGGGAGTTATCAATGGGGGTTCTCAGAAACTTGACATAATGAAATTCGGCTAAAATCCAAGTCAAATTCTGATTACCAAACGCAATCTAATAAGATTATTCGGAAGACCCCTCTAATTCGATAACCAATATGATCAATCAAAGCATAAGAATTCCAAATGTAAAATGGATTTATATTGAAAAGAAGATATGGTACCAAAAGTTCCCAAGTAGAGATACTTGTTTCCATTGACTCGGCTAATACGAGCCTCCCATCGACCATTTTGGTGGTGCCTATTGAATTTTCATTTTTAAATATATGGAAATGAATAGTAACATTAAATGATGAAAATATCATAAAACAACATGATAATCATAGCTATTTATTTATCACCTTGTCACCCCTCTGTACCGCGATGCCCCCCTCGCGAAGCCACTACTGCGACGCCTTATGTTGGCTAGTAGTTGATTCTTACTTAACATTTGCATTTGCATGTACTCCTTAGCATATGTTTGCACCTATATGAATCAGTTAGATTTTACTTAAAAAATAAAATATATATAATCATGAAACTAAGGCATGTGCAATAGCATACAGGAAAATTGGTAATAGCGTTTACGCCCCAATATTTCAAGGATGCAATATCATATGCGCGAGCTGCATCCTCCTCAATTTTGTAAGCCCCTATAATAGGACATAAAATAACACTTGCCATCAAATAACTCTATAAAGATATTAAGGACTGGTATGTTGTCATGACTATATTGATGGACTTGTCATGAATACAGGAGGAAGAAAAGAGAATATATAAGAAAAAGAAGTTAGGACTTACCTAAGTAAACTAAAGGACATATTCCAATCATCGGTGTAGCAAAATATTAATGTAGAAACAAGAAAAGGGTCAGTAAAAATATTTCAAACATCATAAAGAAATAATAGAATTGTTTGGTTTTTTATTGACCTTGTCTTCCTTTCTTGTTCCTCTTCTCATCCCAGCAATTTTTGTCCCAAAGATGTGCTTCATACCTTCCAGTCCATTTGTGCCTGTTAACATGCATACACCTTATTGGATTAAAATAAAATAATAGGAGAGTTCTTCAAAATACAAAGTAGTCATTTTTTGTTATACCTCGTGACCCCTCTATAAATTGAGGTCTTCGTTGCACGAGAATGCATGTTGGGCATAGGACCACGAGGTTCTTCACCAAACAAAGGCGTTGATTGATTAGTAGTCGTATGCGGGCTCCATGGAGGAATACTGTTGTTGTTGAACGCTACAACACTTAAAGCAATAGCGTTGGAAGACGGAGAGGAATACTTAGGAGGAGTAGGTGGGGTAGGGTGAATTTTCTCCATATGGAAGATGAGTTTATTTGTGCATATGAATCAGGGAGGCTATATTTCTTTTATGTATATTATGCAACTATTATATATAGTGTAGAAAGGCAAAAAGGAAGGTGAATATGGTTCAACATTTTGTGAAGTCCTCTTTAACACTTGGCTCAAATTAGAAACATATATTTATTGCTACCAATGCATGTCAGTACTAATTTACTATCGTTATCTTTGCTATTCTTTTCACATAAAGATAGAAAGGAATTGATTATCATATTTTTAGTGAGAATAATCAATTATTTTGGTTTTACTACTCAATATTATGCATTTAAGAAAAATATTATAATTATTGCCTAAATAAAATTTATTTTTTAATGAAAATTTAAAAGTTAAACTCATAAATTTCAAGTTCAAATTTCATAAGTGTCAATGTTGAAAGAAGTATAACCTTTATTGGTCCATCCTCATATATTGGATTAGACAAAAGACTTAGTAGCCCATGAATACTATTGGGTTGTGGTCATATAAAAAATCCATAAATAATATGAATTGACTAAAGTTCGCCTGATGAGAGAGCAAATTATTTCTTACAATTTAATCATCATGTATTCTAGCCTAATCATATATTAACAACACATAATGTGCATGGTGTTTTTTTTTTCGGCCTAGTCCCATTGATGTCTAGGACTATTAACACATAACTAATCTAGTGTTCAGAAGGAGTGAAAAAAAAATCCGGCCAAATTGTGTCGATAGAAACTGAACTTGGGCTACTAACTTCTGTCAATCTTGTAACATAATTCTGTTAACCAACTATACCAACCAAACTTTATATTTTGTCGTGACATTATTTATGAATATATTAAATCACTTCCATAAATTTGCATTGGTTACCGGAAAATATATTAAATGAGATGGAATCACATCTTGAATGTACTTATTAATTTACCAACCAAATAAGACCATCTTATATTACTATGTCAATTTATAAATGCAAGTTTCATTTACTCTTTATTTCGTATTAATTTTTTCAAATGAATAAATTTATGATGAAGGGGAGAAGCGAAAGACTTTTAAGAGTAAGTTATTGGAGGAAGGGGTGTGAGAGTTACAAGAAAATGCTAGTATCATGTGGAAGAATGTGACATAAAAAGTTGAAATTGTCGTTAAAGTAATTCTAGGAGAATCAAAAGGTTTTGGACCACAAGATCAAGAGACTTGGTGGTGGAATGAGGATGTACAAGAAAAGATACGTAATAAGAAAAAAATTATTTCAAGTTATAAACTTGGACAATAGCTCTCACAATTGAGAAAAGTATCGCTTGACTAAAAGGGAGGCTAATAAGGTAGTAAGTGAAGCTCATGCTAAAGGAAATATCAGGGAACAAATGATTTACAAGATTGCAAGGAATAAAAAAAGGAGTCGAGATATTTTGATCAAGTAAGATGAATAAAAAAATGAAGTTAATAATATTTTAGTCACTAATGAGGATATTAAGAATAGATGAGAAGAATATTTTTATAAGTTATTCAATGATGGATGCATGTGAAGGTTTTCGTTGCGAGTTGAAGGACTTGACTGTTAGTGAAGGTGAGCTTAATATGTCATTTTATCGCAGAATTAAAGTTGCGGAGGTTAGAGAAGCTCTTAAGACAATGAAGAATGATAAAGTTGTTGGACTGGGTGGTATATCGATTAAAGTTTGAAAATATTTAGAAGAAAAAAAGTGTGTTGTGGTTATGTAAACTGTTTAATGAGATTTTACGGTCGAAAAAGATGCTTGATGATTGAAGAACAAGTACGTTAATTTCTATTTACAAAAATAAATGAGATACTCAAAATTGTGCAAATTATAGAGAGATTAAGCTTATTAGTCATATAATGAAACTATAAAAAAACTGATTGAACATAGGTTGAGAGTGGAGACTAGTATTTCTGAGTGACAGTTTGGATTCATGTCAAGAAGATCCACTATAGATGTGATTTATTTACTAAGGGAGATGATGGAGAAGTATTTAAGTAGAAAAAAAGAATTACATATTATTTTCGTTGATTTAGAGAATGTGTATTATCGTGTACCAAGAGATGTATTTTGGAAAGTCTTGCAAAAGAAAAGAGTGAGTGCTGTCTATATTAAGATTATACAACTAATGTTAGGACATCATGAGATGAGACAAGCATTTCCTATAAGAATTGATCTACACCAAGGATCACTCTTTAACCCCCATATTTGTTTAACTTAGTTGTCGATGCTATAACCGAGAGTATTACAAAGGAGGTACCTGAGTGCATGCTCTTTGCTGATGATATAGTACTTATAGTGAATTCAAGAGAAGAGATTAATGCAAAATTAGAAAGATGGAGAAATACATTGGAGTCAAAGGACTTTCATTTAAGTAGGAATAAGACATAGTATATGCATTGCAATTTCACACATAAATAATTTAGAGGTGATTTGGAAATTAGGTTAAAATATGATACAATTTCTTAAGTGATAAAGTTTAAATACTTGGGATCAATCATAAGACAAGATGGTGAGATTGATAATGATGTTAACCATAAAATTCAAGCTGGTTGGTGTAAGTGGAGGAAAACTAATTTTGTGATAGGAAATTACCCCATAAGGTTAAAGGAAAATTCTACCGCACTGCTATAAGACCAACAATATTATATGGTAGTGAATGTTGGGTCATGAAGGGACAACATTAACATAAAGTGGGTGGTAGCTGAAAAAGGATGTTGAGATGAGTGTGTGGTCATACTAGAAAGGATAAGGTTAGAAATGACCATATACGTGAAAGAGTCGGAATGACTCCTATTAGAGAGAAGATGGTAGAGAATCACTTGAGATGCTTTGGTCATGTTCAGAAAAGGACATTAGATGCGCTAGTAAGGAGGATAGATCAAATAATTTGGAGGCCACTTAAAAGAGGGAGAGATAGGCCAAGGCAAGCACTTGATGAGCTAATAAAATGAGATATATTGGTGAATAATATACCTAAAGATTTGGTTACTGATAGAACACAATGACATTGTATGATCCATGTAGCTGACTCCACCTAGTGGGATAAGACTTTGTTGTTGTTGTTGAATGAGTTTATGTTGACCAACTCTATTTTTTATCAGAACAATAGATGGGATAATCAAAACATATATAATAATATAAAAGTAAAAACATAACACAATTCACATGCAACAACTATCTATCTTTTTTGTGAAAATGGATGATTGAGAGACATGTTCAAAAAGCTTCACGATTATCCAAAATTTTCGTCATCTTAATGCAAGATCAATATGCTCTTGATACTAATATATTTCAAATTAGACCTCATGCTCGTTTCAAAGCTAATACAATGTTTTGAGCAACATACTCATCAAGTACAATCTTTTTAATTGAGCTAACATAGCTTTTCTTCTCAAATCATATAAATCAAAGCATAATCCCAAAACACGCATACAATATTATCATCAAAATAAAAAATAACATAAATATCAAATCTCACCAATCATGTTAGTCAATAGGAAAAATTATATGCCCTAAACCCAATAGGATCTTTAGAATATAAAGATCATGATATTGTTCAAATGAATGATACAATAGATAGTCTAATCATAATTATATCATAAAATACAAATCAATTTAATCTATATTATCGATATTCAAATTGGCTAACATATATAAATTAAGTTGATGGTTATAATGGATGACCTCTCCAATTAATTCCCATTATCTCACTTAGATAACAAAGGAAGAGAAGCTACAAGAACATTTCCCTTTCATAGATCCATGATGTGATCTTTCTTTGTGTGTAAGAGAGAACTTTTCTCATTCCTATCTTTCTCTTCTTCTTGATCTTCCTCTATAAGAAGTTGTACTGCAAGTCTTCTTTAGCATTTTAGCATGGATTCCTTCAAAAGAATTGTAACTGTGGTCCTTTATGACGAAAGCTTCGCCGACATGAAGCGAATACAAGGTAACTAATACAATCCCTTCTCATAATATTTTGTTCTTGATTTATGAGTGTTCCTTCGTGTCAAAATAAAGGTATCAAGGGTTGAAATGAAAGCATAAATTCTTTATCACGCTAGCTTCCTCCTAATCATCTACGTTAACTCATAAAAAAAGAAATGTCATCATTCATAATTGTTATGGATGATATCAAAAACATATACCGATTTGTTGCGAAAATTATATAAGAGAGAAGAAATCACATGTAGAAGATTACACTGATATTTTAATGAGGTTCATCCTTAACTAGGTTATATCCTTGGGAAGAAGAAAAAAAATTAACTAGAGCGGGAGAATTACAAACAGAAACCCAACCCCCAACCCCTAAGGAAAGTCATCAAGAATCCCCCCGCCCCTCCCTTGGTTGTGATAGACAAACATCATAAGTCACTCAAAATGGGAGATTACAAATGGGATTAACCCAAAATGTATGACTAATGAAAATCACAAGTAGGGATACTATTGAGGTTATATCTACCCTGATTTGTAGCCTCTTGAATCCTAAACTCATACATCAACTAAAAAAACATCAAGCCTTAGAGATATATAAAATTCTAACTAAATAAAAAAACAAAATCCTAAACAATAGGTTATAAAATTCAAGACAAACTCTAACAAATATCTCCTATGACATGAATTCCTCCAATGACAATAAACTCTCAAACTTTGCCAATAGATTCAGATAAGCTTGATCTCTATGGCATGCTTGTCTATTGATGCAATTCACTTGACATCCTCGCCACAGATTCAACGGTTCGCCATGCCACATGTAAATTCGGATGATAAAAATCCATTTGTTATGCTCGCATATTTGGATTGATGCACCCACGAGTTCCCTATGTCCATAGATACATATAGTTATGGTCCCTTGGCTTGACTCAAATTCAAGTTGCCATAATTTATCTAGCCCGATTGTTGATTCAAATGGACGTGACACCCACTGATCCATCCATAGATACATGTTTCACTTGCTTGTTGAGTCAAATGAGCATAGCTAACTCATAGATTCAGATTGACACGAGTTCATATGAACGAGACTCACTTCACACACCTTTAAATTTAGATGGACATGATTCATCGACAGAAACAGATGAACATGAATGCTTGGCTTATTCACATATTCATATGGAAGAGACCCACATGGCTCGTCCATAGATTCATATGAACACGATCAATTTGGCATGCTCGCGACTCAAATGAGCGCAATCCATTTGGTACGCCCGCAGATTCAGATGAGCCTGATCTATTTGGCATGCCCCCTAGATTCAGATGACTACACCTAGTTTGCAATTCCTTCCCACATATTCATATGGATGTAACTCGCTTGGACATCTGTAGATTCAAATGAGCGCGATCCGAATTGAAAACCAACAGATTCCTATTATTTAGTCCTCAAATCCTAGAGAAAGAGAATCCGAACTACACAACAAAATAAAGTCCCAAACAAATAGGTTTTAAAATCTCACTTCAAACTTTGATATGAATTATAATCAAACTCTAATAATAAATATCGAAATTAAAGTGAGGGACGAAGGTTGATTAAACTCAATGAGTAATTGAAACCCTCAAATATGTAAAAATTGACAAAAAAAACTTTTATGCTTCATTTGAAACCATTGATAAAACTATTCATATGAATGTTTTTATATGTGTAAAAACTGTTGGTTCAAAGGTTACACCCCATGTATTTTGATGATAG